>JBBPBX010007593.1:0-64766 GCA_038048925.1 Garcialebias charrua | reverse complement strand
CATTTGTCTCATTTGTAAAATGCAAACCAGATTCCAATGAAGTTGGGACACTAAACAAATTGTGAATAAAAACTGAATGCAATGATGTGGAGATGGCAAATGTCAATATTTTATTCGTAATAGAACATAGATGACAGATCAAAAGTTTAATCTGAGTAAATGTAACATTTTAAAGGAAAAATATGTTGATTCAAAATTTCACAGTGTCAACAAATCCCAAAAAAGTTGGGACAAGTAGCAATAAGTGGCTGGAAAAAGGAAATTGAGCATATAACGAACAGCTGGAAGACCAATTAACACTAATTAGGTCAATTGACAACATGATTGGGTATAAAAAGAGCTTCTCAGAGTGTCAGTGTCTCTCAGAAGCCAAGATGGTAAGAGGATCACCAATTCCACCATTGTTGTGCAGAAAGATAGTGCAGCAATACCAGAATGGTGTTACCCAGCGTAAAATAGCAAAGACTTTTAAGTTATCATCATCAACCGTGCATAACATCATCAAAAGATTCAGAGAATCTGGAACAATCTCTGTGCACAAGGGTCAAGGCCGTAAAACTAATAATAATAACAAGAATTAGAACAATAAAACAATTTAAGTTGAAGTAAATAAAAATGTTTTTACTCTAAAATGTTATTCTCCAGCTCCCCGAGCGCTTTCTGGCTGCTCACTGCACCACCTGGTGGTGGTTGGGTTAAATGCAGAGACAAATTTCGTCTGTGTATGGGAAACATACACAGATGACAGACAAACACTTTATTATTATTATTATAGTCAGGTCAACTGGACAGTTTCTTTTTTGTTGTTGAGACGTTTCGTCCTTCATCCAAAGGACTTCATCAGTCCAAGATATCATAATTTCCTCTGAATGATGAAGTCCCTTGGATGAAGGATAAAACGTCTCAACAACAAAAAAGAAACTGTCCAGTTGACCTGACTATAACATTTTAAAGTAAAAACATTTTTATTTACTTCAACTTAAATTGTTTTATTTTTCTAATTCTTGTTATTATTATCTAATTAACTCTTTGTATTTCTTACTTGTCCTGAAAATACTCCAAAGACGTTCTGGTACGTCATGGATGCATATGTGTGTAGTGTTTAAAGATGGCTGACCTGTTCAGATTGGTAGGGGACAGGAGGTGGGGGTCCAGAGGAGGAGTACTCTCCAAGTGTTGGGGTCCCAGGAGTGTTGGGGAAATCTGTAAACCCTGCTTGGCTTGAAAAGCTCTGGCTTCCTAAATAAAAAGCAGAATAAAGCAAACGTGAATTTCACTTTACTAATATTTTCAGGCTGGCAGAAATGTTCAGTCTTTTGTTGCTTCGAGGAGCAGAAAACAATTAGAATTCAAGCTGCAAGCAGCATTGAGGCCCTCGCAGCTTAGCGCCGCTCCGGCCTTATTGTGGCGACCGTGGGAACTCCAGCTATTCCGCCCAGTCGCTATCTCAAACACTCTTGTGCCTTTCCTGTACTCGTTTGCCAGGGTGCGCATTTGCCAAATCTTCAAAATCACCTGCGAACTCCAGAGCTCCAGCAGCGCCTCCTGGTCGCAATGGTGAACGCGCCTATTCCGTTCCTGCACGCATCCACCAGAGAGCGCATATGCTGAGTCTTCTAAATCACCTTGACCAAAATCAGACCTTCCAGACTGGAGTAATTTTGACTTCATGTTTAGTGGCAAATGTTTCAACTGGACGTGTGACAAGTCCAGTTGTTTCTGTATTGAACGCCTTTTTTGATTTTATCATGTCCTGGATGACTGAGAATCTTCACCAGCATATTTTCAACATGACATGCCAATAATGCAGGGGCGCACTGGAGTCAAATGCCAAAGAACAATACCAATGTGTGTATATAAGTGCTCACTACTCACTGGTGATGCAACAAAAATGTGGTGCAGATTGGGTAATGTATCATTGAGATATAATTGATAGACTAATATAGGGGGCGCACTGGAGTAAAATGTTAAACAACAATACCATGTATATCTACAAGTTCTCACTGAAGATGCACAATAAATATGGTGCATATCAGATGATGTTTCACTGAGATATAACTGTTGGAATAATCTAGGTCTAGGGGGTACACTCCAGTCAAAATTCACACAACAATATCAATGCGTTTAAAACTGCTCACTGATGATGCACAATAAATCTGGTTCAGATCTGCTAATGTATCACTGAGATATAACTATAGAAATAATGTAGGGGGCGCACTGGAGTCAAAATTTACACAACAATATCAATGCGTTTAGAACTGCTCCCTGATGACACACAATAAATCTGGTACACATCGGATGATGTGTCACTGAGATCTAACAGTTTGTATAATCTAGGGGGTGCACTTGAGTCAAATGTTAATCCACCACATCAATGTGTCCACAAGTGCTCACTGATGATGCACAATAAATCTGGTTCAGATCGGATGATGTGTCACTGAGATATAACTATAGAAATAATGTAGGGGGCGCACTAGTCAAAATTTACACACACAAAATCAATGCGTTTAGAACTGCTCCCTGATGACGCACAATAAATTTGGTAAAGATCAAATGATCTAGCAATGAGATGTAAGAGTTTGAATAATGTAGGGGGCGCACTTGAGTCATATGTTAACCCAAGTGTGTCTACAAGTGCTCACTGATGATGCACAATAAATCTGGTTCAGATTGGATAATGTATCAATGAGATATAACTATAGAAATGTACATGTAGGTGGTGCACTTGAGTCAAATGTAATATCACTGTGTGTCGAAGTATTCAGTGATGAAGCACAGTAAATTTCGTCCAGATCGGATAATGTATCAGTGAGATATAACTGTAGTAATAATATAGGGGGCGCTGTGGAGAGTATTGGCCACTTATGGATGCCTGTTGAAGTTATGTATAATGATCAATCTTTGCGATTTTGGTGCACTTTGTTTCAAATCTGTGGAATTTAGAGCCAAACGTATGACGACGGCGTCACATCTGAGATCATTACGCCGCCACGCCTACATCCTCCAGCGAAAACAGTTTGCACTTTAAAGTCCATGACCCACCATGTTTTCAAATTGCATCACCATTAATATTTAGTAGTGAATTAAATAATAAAACAGGAGCGTTTATTGATATTGTAGAGAAATAACGCTAAATGTGTTATTTCATGATTTTAAGCATAATTTACCAGCAGCTCCGGAAAAATCTGCCCCTCTCCATATATGGGCATTGACGTCACTGAAGTATCCGCCTCTAATGCAGGCGGAGTTCTAACAAGCATGCATGAACGTACTTCCTTATTTCTGACCAGAAAACTACCAGAGTAGTTAGGAATACAACTAATAAAAACGATGTGTTGCTTAGCTCTGTAGCAATACCTCGAAAGATGGCGTTAGTGTTCATTATTTATCCAAAATCTAAAGAATTCATAATGGATTTAAGTGGACCGACCAGAAGAAGGCTCGCACCTCAACAGTTGGGTGGAGGTTTTGCGGGTAAGACTTGCTCAATTTAATTTTTGACATCAGAACAGAATGAATAATAGAACAGGCTTTTAAATGTACCATAGTTTGGTAATATTCACACCACTTTTTCATGAAAATCTTTAAGGGGATTTAAACTGGTAGAGCGTACGTGTGTCTGCTGTTTGTAACCGCGCTGGTGACGGAGTGTCCCCTCTGTGTGTCAGTGGCTGCGCGCGGGTGACGTGTGTCCCCTCTGTGTGTCAGTGGAACCGCGTGGGTGACATGAGGTCCCCTCTGTGTGTCAGTGGCTGCGCGCGGGTGACGGTGTGTCCCCTTTGTGTGTCAGTTGCTACGCGCGGGTGACGGTGTGTCCCCTCTGTGTGTCAGTGGAACCGCGTGGGTGACGTGAGGTCCCCTCTGTGTGTCAGTGGCTGCGCGCGGGTGACGGTGTGTCCCTTCTGTGTGTCAGTGGAACCGCGTGGGTGACGTGAAGTCCCCTCTGTGTGTCAGTGGATGCGCGCGGGTGACAATGTGTCCCCTCTGTGTGTCAGTGGAACCGCGTGGGTGACGTGAGGTCCCCTCTGTGTGTCAGTGGCTGCGCGTGGGTGACGGTGTGTCCCCTCTGTGTGTCAGTGGAACCGGTGGGGGACATGAGGTTCCCTCTGTGTGTCAGTGGCTGCGCGCGGGTGACGATGTGTCCCCTCTGTGCGTCAGTGGCTGCGCGCGGGTGATGGTGTGTCCGCGGCGGGCGCGTTAGCGGCTTATTAAAAAGTTCTAAGAAATAAAAAAAACATGGAGCGTTAGTCCTGAACCCACAGCCCACCAGGAAATATTTAGACCTCGTGCATCCACGTAGGACACAAGTTTAACTGCAGTTTTAACTCTCACTCTCATAAGCCTCCATCGCGAACTCACTCCTGCCTTCTGAGTGGAGCCTGTATTGACGTCACTTCGCACTTCGGCAATCTTCGGCCGGGTTTCCGGAAATTTCCGGGACTCCGTTTTTTTTTTTACACTCGCCTGGCCCAAATGCAAAAATGAAAATAGACATCATATTCTACTACAGTAATTGTCCAATATGGTGAATTGTTACTGTCACGGTGGATGTTGTCCTTTAAAGCAAGTCAGACCAACTTGTTATACATCTTCTAACACAGGATCATCCTGATTAGTTAAAGGGTGTCAGAGAGGGAGCCTTCCAAGAAAAAACAGTGACTTCCTGTTCTGAAGGGGCGGGGCTTCGATGACATCACAATATGACCATAAAGGATCGCCGGGCATCCAACAGAAATGACTCATGCCAAATTTGGTGCATTTCGGTCTTTCATTGTGAAAGTTATAGCGGTTTGAAATTTATGGCGTGAAGCGCATGTTTGAGGCCTGGCCACGCCCCTTTAGCATAAACAAAAACGCAAGCTTTTGAGAACTTTTACCGTCCAATGTGTTAAGGGCATATTAACCAAGTTTGAAGGCAATCCTTCAAAATCACTAGGAGGAGTTCGGTCAAATCCGCAATTCAAAATGCCTGAAAATGACCTTTTGACATTGTTCCAAAATAGCCGCCTTCCCATTTATCGTACAACGTTGGTGCCAGAGGGTTTTCTGTGCATCTTGGTGAATTGGACAAGTGTACCCAATTTCATGATTCTACGTCAAACTAAGGTCAATGCGGAGGGTATTTTGAAAATTTCTAGGGGGCGCTCTTGAGCCGTTTCTGTTGCGATTTTTGCCACGCCCCCAAAATACGTAATTTTTCACCAGTCCTGACGAGTCCGCCAAATTTGGTGAGTTTTCGTATATGATAAAGCCCCCAAAAGGCCAATTCATTTGGCGGAATAATAATAATAAAAAAATAATAATAATAATAATAAACTTTACAATTACAATAAGCCTTTGCAGCGCTTAGCTGCTCCGGCCTAATAAAAACATTTCAAATGTTATTTGAGACAGTTTCTTCAACAAAACAATGTATAAGCATTTTCTGGCTGTCGTTTGTCCACCAGTGGATTGAATGGGTCACCTGGCCTGCTGTAGTCAGGGGTGTTCCTGCCTCCTGCAGACAGACTCTGGTAGGGCGACGACGCTGGGCCTAGAGCTGCGATCATTTCCATCACATTCGGCAGGACCATATGACTCGGACTGACAGTTCGGCAGCGCTTCAGAACCGGACCGTCCGGCTCCTCCTTTATGTGAAGGTCGGGTTTGACAGGCACCGGCCTCCAGCCGCACACCGGGTCAATGGTGATCTCCTCGTAGTCAGAGCTGAGGGAGAAAACAGACACACACTTACATTCTTAAGGGTTTGTCTAAAAATGAACTATATGTGTGTTGCTTGTTAGGCTTCAAAGAAAACATGATGGTTAGTGAGTGTAATTAGTGTTGTAGAAATGAACACCAAAGTAAATTCTCCTTCAGTCAGTGTTGTATTAAGCAGCCTTTTCAGTTCCTTCCAAAACGGGTATTTAAACAGAAAACTGAACTCACTTCTGAATGTAGACAAGAATCCCGAGCATGTACTGGTCGACCTCCAGGCCTTCTAGTAAAGCTGTTTTGCTGTGAACAAGAGAACAGCAGGTTAGATTTCTTGCTGCTGACACTGAAACTGGATTTGACAACAGAAGCAGCATACTTGCAAACAGGACATCTCCACGTCCCTCTTTCACAGTTCAGTTGCAAATAAGACTCCAGGTCAAAACACTACAAAATAAAAGCGTCAGGATGTGAGAACTGATCAGGATCGATCCGGGTGTACAATGCAGGTAGGACCTCACCTGTATGTGCCTGCAATCGTGGCCTCTGGCTGGCAGCTGGATCCGTCTGAATGTGATCGGACATTTGAGAGACACTTTGATTGCAGTCTGCTCCACCCCGTCTTCTCCGTTCAGACCGGGGGTCCCAGGGATTGTACCGCTGCTGAAATTTCTTTTTACTGAAACAAAATGCAGTAAAGAAGAATTTGAACTACTGTAATTTTCACTGTATAAAGCCCTATTCACACCGAATAACCAAAGCCTGAGGACCCTTCTGGATATGATTTTAATATTGCGTAACATTTGCTTGTTGCGACCATTACAGGTCGACAGGCTTTTGCTGCTCTGGGACACAAAAGGTTATTTCTGCAGTCCAGTGCAGCCAAAAGCAAATTAAAATGCACCCAGGAAACAAAAAATGCTTAATGACGTATGGGATCCCACCCATTTCTGTCCAAATCACAGAGATGCCTATTCACATTGGATTAGTATTATCACAGGACCTTGGAGTTCAGCTAAATATAATGGGTACGGTAATTTACAGGGGAATTTTTACTTAACAAATGACTGACATGGTCGATTCACACGGGATTAAAAACACAGGCAATCTCCGTAACAAATAAATAAATAGCATGTGGGCCATAGCTAAAAGTAATCTCGTGCAACTAGTGTTTAAGTTGCAGTTTTTTTTGCATAAATTAGTATGTCCTGTGATTCATACAGTGAAGCAACATACAGTATTTATGTTTATTTTTCCTCTATTTATAAATCAATTTTTGGCTGAGATCTGACGATTTCATTCATTCTGACATGGAAAATATTGAATACTACCATTTTCAACCACTAGAGGGCCCTCAACTAATATGGCAAGCCAAGTGTTTCATTAAAGCTGCATTCTGCAGCTTCTGGAATACGCTGGCACTTAGAAAAATTTTCAACAGGGAAAAGCATTCTGCTCCCTCCCCCTCAGAGCCATATATGGCTCTGTTCCCCGTCACTCTCGCTGTAAATCAGCTCAGCTTCCTTAACTCCGCCTCCACTCATGTCCTCTCGCAGCCGCTCCAAATTTCTGTGTTTATATGTTAAAGGAGACCACAGATATGTTTTTAAAAATTTTTATGGTATTTCTTTGGGGTTACCAGACACTGTTTATTCAATTTAATACTAGGGATGCACCGATCCACATTTCTCACTTCCGATCCGATCCCGATACTTATTAACTCAGTATCGACCGATACCGATACTTTACCGATCCGATACTGTTCAGGTATTTGACTCTGTATAATGGAACTTTTGCACCCAAACTATTCATTTTAACATTGTCTGAGATAAACCCAATGAAGACACTCTTAAGCCTTACAATAGGGAACCCCCTATTGTAAGGCTTAAGAGTGTCTTCATTGGGTTTATCTCAGACAATGTTAAGAAGGGCAGTCACAGAATGTGATTGAACACAAGTGCTCTTTGAAACTGGATCGGAAAAGTATCGGCAGGTTTGATCCGATACCCGATACTTAAATAATGCTGGTATCGGATACCGATACCGATACTGGATCGGATCTGCCCCATCCCTATTTAATACACAAAATAATTCTTAGATAATCAATTATACCCTTTTTAATTCTGCCATTTTTAACTTTCGTTTTGAACGACCGGTTTATGATAATGAGATCTCGTGGCACGCCCTTCAAAGATCTGCTTACATTAACTCCGCCCTCCAAAGGCAGACGAGGAAGTCAACTCACGTTACTGCCACAGAGTCGAGCTGAGCTGAATTGGACCGCAACAGATCACAGTGTACAAGTTGTCGTGTCATTTTTTATTCTTCCTGTCATGTCCAACTCCCTCTCTCCCTCACTCTCACCGTGCGCGCGAGCTGGAGGCTGCGAGCAGTCACTGGCGGACACACATACACACACACACACACACACACACACTCACAGCGGTGCAGTCTTTTTATCTGAAAACTATCAATTTTAAATCTGCTTAGTGCTCCATTATCTGCGCCAGGAGTGTCAGAGAGGGTTTCTCCGAAACAAAAGGCTTTAAAAAAAAAAAGGGAAAAAAAAAAAAAGATGCAATGGACGAGATGCGAACCCAAGTCTCCCGGGTGGAGGCCGAGTGCGTTAACCACTCAACCAAACTGGCAGTTGTGCTAAAGTAGTCCTTCATCATATAAGAAGTGTAATTCTTCTACGGTAATGTCGCTTGGACATTGCCATTAAAAATAAAATCAAGCCACGCATCTCTGCTCTCTGAGACTGGAAGAGTGTGTATCAACACATGTTGTGTAATGCAGCCAACAACGCAACATTTAACTTTAGGAGCCATTCTGCTGAGATGAACTATTCTTCTTCTTCTCCATTTGATTTATGGCGGATCGCAAACAACTGTTAGGTGCATACCGCCACCTAGTGTGCAGGCTGAGATGAACTCAGGAACCGCGTGGGTGGAGCATTACCAGGGGTTGCTAGGTGACGGGGGCGGGACAAAGGTTGGGATGGGTTGTGGCTGTGGGTTGTGGCTGCGGTTTGTGACGTAACAAACCGCAGGAAGTGCAATCGGGCCGTTTCTATCTAAGATAAATAAATATACTTATAGTAAATAAACCACTGGGTGCATTTTTTTGGCCTTAGGACTGTTTTTTTATGAAGTAAATACCCAAAGTTGAGTACAAAAACATTAAAAAGTGAATTTTGCATCTGTGGTCCCCTTTAATAAAACGTTCTAAAAAATAAAATAAAAACAGGGTCTAGCACACCAGAACACCAGCAAATCTGCAGAGCCTCGGCAGCCACGTTGAACCCGATTTTAATTTGCTGGTGACAAATTCATTCATTTCCTGAATGTTTCTGTCATGACTCAGCGGAGGATGAAGCGATCACTTGACTTTTGGCAAAAAAACAAAAGAAAAGTCCAGATCAGAGATGAATAAGGGGGATTTAATACATTTGTGTCACATACAAAACAGTTTTGCATCGCTTTGCAATTATTTCAACGAGAACCTGCGCGGCCGCTGCGGGCTGACAGGCGGGGGCGTGGGTTAGGAGCGTGAGAAGTTAGAAGCTCTGTTTTTATTGGCTGGTTAACTGCGGGGCGCTTTGGTTTTTATAAATGCTTTTATCACCACCGGGAGACGCCAGAGGACTATAGTTTTTTTCAGAGATTACCTGTCAAACATCAATCTATCAGGAGATAGTGGCAGAGTGAAGAAATATGTTTAAAAAATAAGTTACATACTTAAGCTTTAATAGGTAAAAGTGGCTATTAATGAGACACTTGGCCTGCCATACAAATCACCTTCATCTCGCTCTGGAACTCCTGGAGCAAACGTCAAATCAGCTGCATTTCATCGCACCGCCCAGGAGAAATGCAGCTGGTTTGACCATTAAAGTGCATTTATTAAGGAAAAGTTCAACTGACACGCCTTTACTATAATGTTGAGCAAACAAATTGTTTTAAGTGTTAATCTTGTTAAATTATTGTTAAAGTCCTCTCATGCACTAGCCTGGCCCTCACCATTCCTACGCAGCTCCGCTCAATTCTCATTTCCCTTCACTGCACAGTCTGGGACTTCTCCCATAGACAAGGATTTCTCCGGTAGATTTTTGACCGGACCAATCAGAGAACAGAAGGGGCGGAGTTTTTGGCCCCTAACCCACGCCCCCACCTGTCCCAGCGCAGCCAGCGAGCAGCCGCATGTTCTCATTCAAAGCGATGCAAAGCGATGCAGGACTGTTTTATATGTGACACAAATGTATTAATTTCCCCTTCTTAATCCCTTATCTGGAGTTTTCTTTTGTTTTTTTTGCTGGCTTGGCTCACGAAGGAGGCAGACGCATTCCCTTCCCTCTCCCGTCCTTCCCCCCCCTGCTGCTGGCAGCTCCACAGCAAAGCACCTCGAACGCAAATTAAGATGGATTGGAGGTTTGGGCATTCGATTCTACAAAGAAGATTTCCACAGAAGAAGGCACAAGGAGAGCCTTTTCAACCTCACAGAGTGACGGAGGATACGCCATGGATTCCGCCATGGATTCCGTGGATTTCTGGGTGTGCTCTGTGGAGGTGAAGAATCTTGGATTATATTGGATTATGATGGCAGCGCTTTGCTTTTTGGCATTTGTGGAGCACTGGTCTATCGCAAAAGAGGGAGACTTCAGCAGGACTTAATGCCTGGAGCACCCGACGTCTGGTCTGCGCTGTGACCTCGAGAAATCAGCTGTGTGCGAGCTTATTCGGGGGGTGAACAGATCAACCTTGGTTTTAGGACTCTGTTCGCTGTGGTCAACATCAGAATTCAGCTGTTTGAGAGCTTATCCAGAGGGTGAGCTGGTCACCCTTGGACTTAGGACTCGGGTCGCTGTGGTCAACATCTGAGGTCAGAGTTGGATCAGTGGGAAAAAAAAAAAGTCCCGAATTGGATCATATGAACAGAATCGCCCTTACAGACTGAAGGCTGCTGAAATTACAATGTGTGCCTGATGTGAAAATATTTGTAATTCTTATCTGGCTCCCTTGGAAACAGCCTTGGAAAAGGCTGGATATCTAATTTCTCCTGAGACGTGGCTACTGTGGAAAAAAGCTGTTCTTGTCTTGTCTGCTACCCCCCCCCTCCCCCGGAGAACTTTTCTATGAGCGTTATCGGAGGCATCCGGAATGTATCATGGACAGATCCTCCCTGCCTCAGTCTCAACATGCAACATGTAACTGTGCTAAATGTGCTTATGATATGGTTTTTACTGGGTCATGCGGTGTCTTGCAGACAAAATGTGATTCTTTTTTTTTTAATATCAACGCTGTAACCCCCATGGTTTCTTTCCCTGTTTTCCCACCTTTGACCTTCATCCTGAGACGGATGAGAGAGGCCGCGCTGAAGAACATGTCATGTGTTTTGATAAGGCAGCAGCTTTACACACTCAAACCCTCTCCTGGATGACTGTACATACATAATCACGCTGTATCGATGAAAATTGGTGCAATGTTAATAAAATCTCTTGTATCTTGTATCTTGTAAAAGTCAAGTGATCTCTCACTCCTCCCTCCTCCTCTTCTGCCTGGTCCCCACTGCACAACTCGAAACGCGCCTGCCGCCCCCTTTTGTCACGGTCCCACTGGCCACTGAAGACCGTCTGATGACGCGCACTAGGGGGTGGCAGTGGGAGGGGTCAGAAGCTCGTTTTCCGGGTTCAGTTGTTGTGTTAACTGCACCTCCGAAGGTCTTTGATGAGATTAAAACTTTTTTTTATGTTTGGGGTGATCTACACTGGAGAGAACAGCAGCCTGTCAGCAGCAACTGTAAAAATGCCACGTTTATTACCGGAGTTTGGTTCCAATTCATGGAGGCTCGATCCGGTAAGTTTAAAAAGTCCAAAAAAAGTCCCGTTGTGGTTGTGTAATCAGATAGCAGAGGCTCTCCTGACTGTTTTCTGGACGCGTCGAGCCACCAGAGATCGGATTTTCTGGCGTTGGCAGTTCGACGCCTAGGTTGATTTGGACGCGCGCGTGCGTGGAAAAGGAACTGCAGGCTGCCGTCGCGCCGCTTCGATCACTCGAATCGCGCCGCTTCGATCACTCGAATCGCGCCGCTTCCCGGCTCGCCGTGACTCCACGCGTCTCCTCATAGACTTTGAATGTAAACCGGCCGCTTCAGCCGCCCGACACCGGGGCAGTGGGGACCAGGCTTTCCTCTCCCTCCGCTGATGAGGAAATGCCTCAGGTTGTCACTCACGAGAGAATTAAACTCTGGTTCAACGTTGCTGCCCGAGTCCCTGCAGATTTTCTGGTCTTCTGGTGTGCTGGACCAGCGCTCCATGGTTTTATTTTATTTTTTAGAACGTTTTATTAACATATAAACACAGAATATGCAGCGGCAGCGAGAGAAAATGCAGCAGGAGGCGGAGCAGATGTCAAGTTCAACAGACCACGGGGGAGCAGCCATATATGGCTCTGAGGGGGAGGGAGCAGAATGCTTTCCCCTGTTCAAAATTTTTCTAAGATCCAATGGTTTTGTTCCTCAGCAGAGGCCACGCCTCCAGCAAGAATCGGTTCTCTATAGAGAAAGTCCAGACCCTAGTACGAAGCGAAGTGAAGGACAAGGGTCTGGTTTTAACCAGGCTACTCATGCACACTCCTGCAGCCACCATTTGGCAGCCAATTGATTTTTGGCACAACACCGGCCCATAGTTCCAGGTGGTCAGCGGTGACGTGTAACAAACACGACGTATACGGCGACAAGTACTTATCTCCTCACAAACCAGCTAAACCCCTTTTGTCGTTTAGCAAAATCAGACTTGAATGAAACTACAGTATAAGAAATGAATATCCTGATGCATGCTCAATAATCCAGGTAGAGAAATCTAAAAAGTCTCTGGATGGGTGCAGAGGACCAGGCTTAACTTTAAGAAATTACATTTTGAAGGTTTGACCAAATGGTCTCTGTCATTGCTCAACTTGTTTTTATATACAAGCTCTTCCTTCAAGGAATACTCTGCTTTCATTTAGTTTGAATCCTCTGTTCTTTGTGCCGTCTCTTTGTCAGAGCGAAGAAGTCAAAGTGAAGTGGACTCACTCTTGGTGATGCAGTGCTCAGCTGGCAGCAGCCTCTTCTTCATTAGACCCTGCAGGACAGACCTGACGGACGGCCGGTGCACCAACTGCAACACAAACAAGTGGGACTGGGGACACGGAGACAGGACAGGAAACGTCTTCAGATGAGAGTCTGCATGTCTACAACATTAAACCATGTAGAAGATCACTGAAGGCTGAGTCAGTCATGTGATGACACGTACACAGCAGCATGCCGTCACAGTGATCTGCACAGTGTTGCGCCCTGGCTGGCACACTTGCTTCAGGTACAAAGGCTTGTGGGAGGTTTTGTTGTCGCCTCTTTCAATAGACAGAGGAGTTGCATTAACACTGACCTGAAAGAAAATAAAAAGCAGCTCATACATGTATTCTAACTTTAAAGTTCTAATGTAGAGTTTTTATTATATCATTTATTTGCTGCAGACAAAAACAAACATTGTTTTGAACACATCACTAATACTGATAAACAGGTGAACTCAAGTTAAATGAATAGCAAAAGATTAAACGAGTATGCCCATTTATAAATAAACTAAATATAATAAAGGATAAACTACAGAAGATACAGAAGACAGGCAGCCATTTTTTTCTGTTCCCCACTACTTTTAATAATAATAATAATAATAATAATAATAATAATATTCTCTGTGGAACAAGAGACTGCAAATACTTTGAAAATGGCTTTCAAACCTTTTCAGATTGTCTAAAAAAGCTAAGTCTGGTCCTCTGGACATTCAAAAAACAAAAGAAAACAAAGCATGCATCAGGGCTTTTCAGATAGATTTCCAGCAACAAGTGCTTCTCTGAGATCATTGCTGATGTCTTTCCATCTTGGCTTTGTGTATGTATGTATGCTCCAGAGTGACACAACTCCTGCTGTTACAGAGCTGCTCACACTGATGATAATCAGTTAATCAATACATTTGATCAGCCTCTTAGACCAGGGCTATCCAACTGGTGGCCTGGGGTCCAAACCAGGCCCACTGGTGAGCTCAGTTTGGCCCAGCAATGGATTCATTTCATAAAAAACAACTAGATTTTAAACCATAAAACAAACATATTTAATGATAATAACTTCTGGATGTCTGGCCCCTGAGCTCTTGGCTGTCAGTACCTGTGGCCCCTGTTGAATAGCTCTGTCTTAAACAGGGGAGACTGTGTCTGAGTGGTTAGAGCAGTCGTCCTCCAATGCAAAAGTCACGGGTTTGATTCCACATGAAGTGTGATCATAGATTTCCAGACACAGCTTGTCCACTTGGGCATCATTTTAATTTATTGGAATGACGTATTTCTCTATTTTAGATTTTCTTTAAGAGAAACAGTTTGTGCTCCTCGTCCTCCACCATGAGTCTATGAGAGCCCAGTGTGAAAGTACACACTCGTTCTCGTTGTAACTGAGTAAAAGTAAACCCTTCACTGGAGCAGCAGAATCACAGTCACTAAGTTTGATAAAGAAGAGACGGTGAGAACGCTCACCTGCACAGAGGCAGGCCAGTTGGTGTTCATCTGCCTGTCTTCATGATGGTAACACTTAAACTGCAGCTCCAAGTCCGGCCTGCAGGAGGCGACACAACACAGTACTGTAGTAATGTACTGTAGAGGGTGGGTGTGTTTTAGCTGTTACAACTGCTACAGAGAAACAACTGATTAACATCAAGCACACCAGGGACGTGCAGAGCCCACTAAAGGGGCAGGTGCTCAAAAAAAAAAAGGGGGCACATCCAACCGCATTTTAGGACAGAATTTTAACAAAGTCACATAGCTTTCAGTTTAATAAACAATGATAAATTACAAAATTGTGAGATATACTATCAAAGCTTAGGAAAACCTCTACATAGAACATACAACTATCCATATGTAAAATATTTTATTAGTAATTTCTTTCTGCAGGTCTACTTTGTTATAGGAAAGTATTGCAATATTCAAACCTGCGATTTAGCAAGATATGTAAATCAGAGCTACACCACCAGATATATTTTGTCTTTACAGAATTACACTATAAAAAATATAAACAAGGGCACAATGCAACTTTTTAGTGTACTGTAATCTATAAAAGAAAGAGCTGCCTGGTTTGCTACACTTGCAGTGGAGATGAAGATGGTCCATTCAGAAAAGCAGAGCTGCATCAAACTTTAATGTGGAACTGCAGAAGATAACTAAACAAAAGCAAAAATTGAATTGTTAATGCATATCACCATGAGAAAAGCCTACTGAGACTAACTGACCACCAAAATTTAGACCTAGTATATCTCTGTTTGTGTCTTAGTGTATTTGTAAGTACCTATATACATTTTCTTCAATCTTTCCTCTTCTTTTTTTCTTGTCAGTTTCTCTTTTTTCCTCATTGTCTCATCTTCTCTGTGTTGAGTGGAGGACAATGTCTCTTATTTATTTCGGTCTCTTGCCTTTCTTTTTTCCCCCAAACTGAATCTAAGATCCAAAATCTTCTTTTCCATCATGGTGAACTGTTTAAAAACAAACTTCCAACTTTTAAGCATTTTTGCCATTTTTGTTCTCTTCTTATTTATTTATTTTTATTCATTTTATTTTATTTATTCATTTCAGATTTAAAACACATAGACAATTTACAAACACATGAAAGAAAAAAACAAGATATAAAATGAAAGGTAGTAGAAGAAGAAAAAAATCTTGTCATATCTGCCCCTTCTTAAAACAACTGTGCAGCAGCAGTTTTCTGTTGGTCATGTCTCGAAAAATGACATTTTTTGCAATTATGTTGCTAATTATTTGCAAAACAAACTTATTTGCGCATAACAGAAATCTTTGCTTGCTAATCTAAGTTTTGTTTGTCATTCAAAGTTTTGCTTGCGATTCTCACATGACGTCGTGGGCAGAGCCTAAAATCGCAACAAAAGATTTCTGATGTGTGCAAATAAAAGTTTATGTTTTGCAAATAACTTTTTAAGTTCACGAGAGAAAAATTAGCTATTTAATTTTAAAAAATGTTTTTTAAACAAAAGTTTTTGCTTTAAAAAAAATGAAATCATTACAATTCCAAAAGTTTTGATTACAATTTTATTTTACATAACTGAGGTTAGTTTTTTTTCCGTTGACTAATTATGAAACAAATTTAACTCCATACTCTGCGAACCAGACCCTAAACTTACTTAAAGTCTGGATAGGTTTTTCCCCTTCATTTGTACGCTTTTATTGGACAGGAGCAACTTGATTGGTTATTACATTTATCTATTATGGTAGTTCAGGGTGAGTTATTTTTAATTCTAAATGAATATTCTTGTTGGACTTTTATTTAAGTGCTATTTTCCTTCAAGATACATTTACCTAATGCTAGAATTAATGCAATGTACATTATGCAGCAAAGGAAGTTAGAAAATCGGACATATATCCATTATGGAGAGATGATAGGTTTTGGATGGGCGATGTGCTCCCTATTGCATAAGCCAGGGGTGTCAAAGTCAAATACATGGAGGGCCAAAAAAACAAATTTGCTACAAGCCAAGGGACGGACTGGTTCAATGTTTATTTTAAGGGGGTGATATAAGATTTTTTTTTGGTCAGCCGCTCTCCGCCTGTCCGTCCTACGAGACGTCAGACAGCGGGTCGGACTGGCCGCAGCTGGCCGCGGTCGGTCTCCCTGTTTCGGTTCAGCGAGAGTGGCATCCCGCTGAAGCCCCGGAGCTCGAATGTCCAACATAAAACCAACTTGACCGCAGTTTAATGTGGCGCTATGGCTATGCAGACATTGCACATTGCTGTCTTGTGGTGTTTAGTGTAAAATACTTCCACACAGCGGACATGTTACGATGAAAAGTTGGCTAGCTGTTAGCTAAAGTGCTACTCACTCAGTCCACATGCTGTAGCTGGCTGCAAACTGAAAGGGATTTGCTGAATAGTAGTAGTAGGGGTGGGGCCATGCCCCCCGAACGGCAATGCCCCCAAGGGGACCAGCTCCCCCACTGACCCTAATGTGAATGTGAGGCAGGTCTTATTACTCTGGGTTCATGAGACACGACTCCGGATCGAATTGGCCCCACCCCTACTACCACTGTTGCATTGTGGGGAATGTAGTGTTGGTACGTGACCGGAGGGCTTATTATGTTGTTTTTCTTGCAAAATACAAAATTAATAATAATAAAATAAAATAAATAATTTTAGTATGTTATTATGTGTCAGAGGAGGGCTTAGGAATAGGAAATTAAAAAAAAAAAAAAAAAAAAATTTTTTTTTTTTTTGCCCAAAAGGGCACTTGGGGGCAAGGAGCAAAAGGGGCAGGTGCTCAAGCCCCCATAGCCCCCCCCTCTGCACGTCCCTGAAGCACACAGGTCATGTTTCAAATGGTTTACTTCCCCTTCTAATGGAATAAATATACTCTGAATATATTGTAACGTCCCAATAAAAATATAGAAGATGTGCTGATGTGCTGAGAGAAACGCAATTTCGGTCCTGTGTATGTCCTGTACAGTACATATTGCAGATCTGACAATAAAGTTGACTTTGACTTTGACTTCAAACCAGTGAACACAAAATAACTAAATATGATAATAGAAGATTAAAGAAATAAAAAAACTGCAGTTCTACCCAAATCATACATGAAGTGCCAACAATTTGAATATAAAGATTTAAACTGTTTGTCCAAAGTTATGAGCATGGTAGTTGTGGTTTATATTTTATACAAGAAGCATCAGCTTCAACAACACCTGCACTGTGGAGTCTGTGTCCTGCACAAGAATGTTATCCCTGCAACTGAGAGATGATGCATGCCCAGCATAGATGATGTGTAATAAAGCACAGCTTTAACCTGTGCAGGGGCACGTGCAGCTGGTACCAGTGAACAAAATGTTATTAATTTCACACCTTATTGGTGCAAACAGCACCTGCTGAATATGAGGGGGGAGTTGGACTTGGCTGAAGTTCCTGCACCCAGATGATATGAAAACGACAACCTGTCGAACAATAATCCAAAATCCAGTGTTTAAACTGGGCTGGAAGTCACCAGTACACAGTACCAGCACTTTTACATTTTTGCTCTTAATACAGTTTTTAATCAAAGCTCTCCCGTAGGTGGGAGTTAAAGCTCCGTCTTACGGGAGACTCTGCCAGACGTTCCCAGCAGACCCTCACAATACGTTTGAGTCTGCCAGGTCTGACCAGCATCCTCCCCCACCATCGGAGCCAACTCACTACCAGGTAGTGGTCAGTTGACAGCTCCGCCCCTCTCTTCGGCCGCAGATCAGATGAGATGACAACAAAGTCGATCATCGAACTGCGACCTAGGGTGCCCTGGTGCCAAGAGCACATATGGACACCCTTATGCCTGAACATGGTGTTCGTTATAGATAATCCATGACGAGCACAGAAGTCCAATAACAGAAAACCACTCGGGTTCAGATCAGGAGGGCCGTTCCTCCTTTTATTTTGATCTTTGCTTTGTTACACTTTGTAGCACTTTGAGATTTTTATTAAAGAAAAGTGCATTATAAATTGAATTCATTATTATTATTATTATTAACCGCACCCCTCCAGGTCTCACTGTCATTGCCCATGTGAGCGTTAAGTCCCCCAGTAGAACAAGGGAGTCCCCAGGAGGCGCACTCTCCAATACCCCCTCCAAGGACTCCAAAAAGGGTGGGTAATCTGAGCTGCCGTTTGGCGCATAGGCACAAACAACAGTCAGAGCCCATCCCCCCACACGTAGGCGAAGGGAGGCTACCCTCTCGTTCACCGGGGTGAACCCCAACGTACAGGCACCAAGATGGGGGGCAACAAGTATGCCCACTCCTGCTCGGCGCCTCTCACCAGGGGCAACTCCAGAGTGGAAGAGTGTCCAACCCCTCTCAAGGAAACTGGTTCCAGAGCCAGAGCCATGCGTTGAGGTGAGTCCGACTATTTCTAGTCGGAACCTCTCAACCTCACACACTAGCTCAGGCTCCTTCCCCACCAGAGAGGTGACATTCCATGTCCCAATGGCCAGCTTCTGTAGCCGAGGATCAGACCGCCAGGGTCCCCGCCCTCGGCCACCACCCATCCCACATTGCACCCGACCCTTTGGCCCCTCCCACAGGTGGTGAGCCCATGGAAGGGGGACTCATGTCTCCTCTTCGGGCTGTGCCTGGCCGGGCTCCATGGGTAAAAGCCCGGCCAGTTCGCCAGTGTGCCCCAACTCCGGGCCTGGCTTCAGAGAGGCCCCGGTGACCCGCGTCTGGGCGAGGGAACATTTAGTCCATTTATTTTACTCGTCATAAGGGGTCTTTGGGCTGCACTTTGTCTGGTCCCTCACCTAGGACCTGTCTACCTTGCCACGTTCCGAGGGAGTCGGGGGACATTGAGTCCGAGTGGGCCATGTTCCGCGCCTCTATTGTCGAGGCAGCTTATCGGAGCTGTGGCCGCAAGGTTGTTGGTGCCTGTCGTGGTGGCAACCCTCGAACCCGGTGGTGGACACCGGCGGTGAGGGATGCTGTCAGGCTGAAGAAGGAGTCCTATTGGGCCTTTTTGGCCTGTGGGACCCCGGAAGCAGCTGATAGGTACCGGCAGTCCAAGCGGCATGCGGCTCGGGTGGTTGCTGAGGCAAAAACTCGGGCGTGGGAGGAGTTCGGAGAGGCCATGGAGAATGACTTCCGTACGGCTTCGAGGCGATTCTGGTCCACCATCCGGCGTCTCAGGGGGGGGGTGGGGATGGCGTGCTGTTGACCTCAACTCGGGATGTTGTGAGTCGGTGGGCGGAATACTTCGAAGACCTCCTCAATCCTACTGGCACGTCTTCCACTGAGGAAGCGGAGCCTGGGGACTTTGGGTCGGGCTCTCCAATCTCTGGTGCTGAGGTCACCGAGGTGGTTAAAAAGCTCTGCGGTGGCAGGGCTCCGGGGGTGGATGAGATTCGCCCTGAGTTCCTTAGGGCTCTGGATGTTGTGGGGTTGTGTTGGCTTACGCGACTCTGCAATATCGCGTGGACATCGGGGGCAGTTCCCTTGGATTGGCAGACTGGGGTGGTGGTTCCCCTATTCAAAAAGGGGGACCGTAGGGTGTGTTCCAACTATAGGGGGATCACACTCTTAAGCCTCCCTGGTAAGGTCTATTCAGGGGTTCTGGAGAGGAGGGTCCGTCGGATAGTCGAACCTCGGATTCAGGAGGAGCAGTGTGGTTTTCGTGCTGGTCGTGGAACACTGGACCAGCTCTACACCCTCAGCAGGGTCCTGGAGGGTGCGTGGGAGTTTGCCCAACCAGTTTACATGTGCTTTGTGGACTTGGAGAAGGCATTCGACCGCGTCCCTCGGGGGGTTCTGTGGGGGGTACTCCGGGAGTATGGGGTACCAGGCCCTTTGATATGGGCTGTTAGGTCCCTGTACGACCGGTGTCAGAGCTTGGTCCGCATTGCCGGCAGTAAGTCAGGCTCGTTTCCAGTGAGAGTTGGACTCCGCCAAGGTTGCCCTTTGTCACCGATTCTGTTCATAACTTTTATGGACAGAATTTCTAGGCGCAGCCAAGGTGTTGAGAGGATCCGTTTTGGTGGCCTTAGAATCGCTTCTCTGTTTTTTGCAGATGATGTGGTCCTATTGGCTTCATCAGGTCGTGATCTACAACTTTCGCTGGAGCGGTTTGCAGCCGAGTGTGATGCGGCCAGGATGAGGATCAGTTCCTCCAAATCCGAGGCCATGGTCTTGAGCCAGAAAAGGGTAGCGTGCCCTCTCTGGGTCGGGGAGGAGGTCCTGCCCCAAGTGGAGGAGTTTAAAGCTGCACTATGTAACTTTGTAATGCAGTCTGTAACTTTTCTAACAATATATTTTTAACATATTTCTTCACTCTGTCACTATCTACTGACAGACTGATGTTAGACAAAGTAATCTCTGAAAAAAACTATAGTCCCCTTGCTTCTCTATCAGCATTTATAAAAACACTAAAAACACAGAGTGACCCGTCCTTAACCAGCCAATAAAAACAGAGTTTGTAACCAGCCAATAAAAACAGAGCTTGAATTTGAATCAGCCAATAAAAACAGAGCTTGAATTTGAATTTCAGCAGAGCCTCCCCCTCAGAGCCATATATGGCTCTGAGGGGGAGGGATCAGAATGCTTTGCCTGTTGAAAATTTTTCTAAGTTCTGCACTCTACAGAAAGTTACACATAGCACCTTTAAGTATCTCGGGGTCTTGTTCACGAATGAGGGAAAACTGGAGTGTGAGATCGATAGGCAGATAGGTGCAGCGTCCGCAGTGAAGCGGGCGCTGTACCGGTCTGTCGTGGTGAAGAGAGAGCTGAGTCAAAGGCAAAGCTCTCAATTTACCGATCGATCTACGTTCCCACCCTCATCTATGGTCATGAGCTTTGGGTTATGACCGAAAGAACGAGATCTCGGATACAAGCGGCTGAAATGAGTTTTCTCCGCAGGGTGTCTGGACTCTCCCTTAGAGATAGGGTGAGAAGCTCAGTCATCCGGGAGGGACTCGGAGTAGAGCCGCTGCTTCTCCACATCGAGAGGAGCCAGTTGAGGTGGCTCGGGCATCTGGTTAGGATGCCTCCTGGACGCCTCCCTGGTGAGGTGTTCCGGGCATGTCCCACCGGGAGGAGACCCAGAGGAAGACCCAGGACACGCTGGAGGGACTATGTTTCTCGGCTGGCCTGGGAACGCCTTGGGATTCCCCCGGAGGAGCTGCCCCAAGTGGCTGGGGAGAGGGAAGTCTGGGCCTCTTTACTTAGGCTGCTACCCCCACGACCCAACCAAGGATAAGCGGAAAACAATGGATGGATGGATGGATACAGTTTTTATATTTTATTCTTTTTATTCTCAGGTTCAGTTTTACCAACTCTAATCTACAGCTAAATGTTTGAAACTACATTACCCATAGGACAACGGTTGAAAACAGGAAGTCATGACTAAAATTTAACCAAACATAGGGGATTAGGTGACACATGAGCAACAATGATTGGGTAAAAGTTAAGTAGCGTATTTTTTCTCCTACAAGTCGTGATTTTTGCATAATTTGCATGACCCATGACTTATACAGCGAAGTGACTTATTTATGTTTTTCCCCCATATTTAAACAAATTTTTGGCTGAGATATGACCATTTTCATTCATTCCCACTGAAAATAGTGAACACTACCATTTTCAGCCACTTGATGGCAACCGAGTAGTATGGGATGCCGTTGTGTTATGTAATAGGTAAAAGTGGCCATTAATGACTCAATCAGCTTGCCATAGTCTGCCACATTCGTCCAGCTTGCCTGGAGCAACCGTCAAATCAGCTTCATTTCACTGCACCGCCCCGGAGAAATGAAGCTGACTTGACCGTTAAAGTCCTTTAATTAAAGGAGACCACATATTGGTTTTTTAAATTTTTATGGTATTTCTGTGGGCTATCCAGACCATATTCATTCAATTTAATGCACAAAATAATTCTTAGATAATAAAATATCCCCTTTCTAGTTATGCATTTTCTGACTTCCGTTCTAAACGACCGGTTTATGATAATGAGCTCTGAATGCCACGCCCTACAAAAATCTGTTTACATTTACTCCGCCCTCTGAAACAGCCAGTATCTCTAATATGTTGTTGTTTTAAAATTAGCTCTTTTTTAATTACTCATTTGACTTACTGTTAGTGCTAGCTTAAGATAACTTACCGAAAGCCGTCTGCGCGCGCCGCCATTTGCAGCTCCTTTTAGCATTAGCCCACCTCCGAGGCTAATGATAGCTCTTCCTCCTCCGGCACACCGCCAGTTAACCGCTCGTTGCATGCGGCGCTTTTGGGAGCGATCGCTGCTTCAGTCCACACACACACAAAGTTCACCGAGTGTCTCCAGTTAATTTATCCGTATGAGGCAACCTCTGACCGGACCCCACGGACCTCAAAAGCCAGCAGCTCCCAGCAGCTCCCGCACGCAGATGGTCCCTTCGCCGGCGGTCTGCTCGTTTTATTTCTGCCGGCTGCGCGTTGGGAGCGATCGCTAAAAATTGAACTAAAACGTAAAAATAACAATTATACTTTATTTATAAAGCCATTTAAAACAACCACAGCTGCAACAAAGTGCTGTACACATGAAATTAAGAACATTTAAACAAAAGATGAGATGAAATCAGGAATCAGGTGAGGGGCTGGACTCAGGTTTGGTGTGGGTTGTGGCTGCGGTTTGTGACGTCACAAACCGCAGGAAGTGAGAACGAAGTGTTTCTATCACAGACAAATAAATCTACTTAGAGTAAATAAACCACTGGGTGCATTTCTTTGGCCTTAGGACTGTTTTTTTATGAAGTACATACCCAAAGTTGAGTAAAAAAACCATTAAAAAGTGAATTTTGAATCTGTGGTCCCCTTTAAGTAAAAGTTCAACTGAGACACACCTTTACTATAATGTCAAACAAACACAATTGTTTTTAGGTGGTTATCACGTGAAAATGTTGAACGCACAGCGAGCCATCCCTCTGTGCTAGAGTTGTACTCGGGTCCAAATAATCCAAACCGACCCAGCACCAGCCAACAACCATCAGCACTGAACCCCACCTGATCCCATGAATTAACAATAATTACTTTGTACCTCTTTCAACCAGCTGGTCAGCGCGCGGTCAAATGGCTGCATGCAGCAGGTGCAGTATGGCAAGCCATGTTTGCATATATTATATTGTCTGCCTCGCATGTGCCTGATGCAATAAAAGGCTCAACACCAACCTGGCCCACACATTAAGCACATTATTATGGCCCGGTCCGAATCCGGGTCGGGCGGGGCCGGGCTCCTGATTCTGGAAATGACAGATCTAATCTGCTCGCTCCTGCTTCCATGAATCGCCTATTGAAATACTGTACAGCTGATTTGACCATCAAAGTGCATTTATTAAGGAAAGGTTAAACTGAGCCATCCCCCCTGCAACAGAACCGAGCACCCTGCCTACCGACCCCCCCCACTCCAACCACCTGTCGGTACTGACGTAACGCTGAATTGGTGGCTCGCAATACAAGTGCACAAGCTGAAAAGCTAAAGGCAGCCTCTTCCCTCATGTTGAACCCTCATGCTGAAACACCCCCGCTCCCACACACACGCACTCGAAAACTGTCGGTACAAACTGTGCATGGCTCAGATGCGTCTCTTCCCCCCTCCCCCCTAAAACTGTCTGTATTAACAGTGCGCTGCGCAGCTCAGGACGTATCTCCGTCTGTCTCCCCCCCACCCGAAAAAAAAAAACTCACAGGCAAGATGAGCGCTATGGCAAGTTATCTAGGGGAAACACTGTCCGGGTTGTCAGAGGTGACATGTAACAAACGTGACGTGACAGCGGTGACACACAATAGATGTGATGTATTTATGGATTGCCCCACTTTATTTGACATATTTGGACTGATGCGACTTATAGGGCAGACAATATGGTACAAGAGGCACAAACTGATGAGTGCTGGGATATTTCTGATCGGTGTATCGACTATAGAGAAATGTTTTAGCTTATGTCACTGGATCAGCGGCACACAGGATTATTACTGTAAGCAAACAGTAAATCTATTTGTATGTTACTTAAGTCTTGGCCCTACAAAGTAGGGGATGAACGAGTACATAATTTTAAAACTCGACATTAACATAATAATACTCGAGTAGAGCTCGAGTAGTTGATGATGTCATAGGATCTCAAGATGCAAAAAATTATTAACTACCGTAATTGAAACCGCAAAAAAAAGTAATTTATTATTTACAAAAAAGACCAACAAACCATTGGGAGCATATATTAGGCTCCTATCATTTATCTTACAGCAAATAAGTCTCAGGAAACCCAAAACTGTTAGTTATTATTATTAAGCTGCAAAAGTGAAAAAAATGTGCGGCACGTCAAAAACGAAACTAAAAACAGTGGGGCGGTTGACCACCCCGCACCACCGCCTGTGGTGCTGCACATTAGATTTAGTTTTAGAGATCAATATGTTAATAGGTTTTATTAGCCTGGTTAAAACCAGACCCTTGTCCTTCACTTCGCTTCGTACTAGGGTCTGGACTTTCTCCATAGAGAACCGATTCTTGCTGGAGGCGTGGCCTCTGCTGAGGAACAAAACCATTGGATCTTAGAAAAATTTTGAACAGGGAAAAGCATTCTGCTCCCTCCCCCTCAGAGCCATATATGGTCTGTTTCCTGCTCTGGTGAACTTGACATCAGCTCCGCCTCCTGCTGCATTTTCTCTCGCTGCCGCTGCATATTCTGTGTTTATATGTTAATAAAACGTTCTAAAAAATAAAATAAAACCATGGAGCGCTGGTCCAGCACACCAGAAGACCAGAAAATCTGCAGGGACTCGGGCAGCAACGTAAAACCCGAGTTTAATTCTCTCGTGACAACCTCAGCCATTTCCTCATTCATTTGCACTCAGCGGAGGGAGAGGAGGAGGAGGAGGGAGCGATCACTTGACTTTTGGCAAAAAAACAAAAGAAAACTCCAGATAAGGGATTAAGAAGGGGAATTTAATACATTTGTGTCACATATAAAACAGTCCTGCATCGCTTTGCATCGCTTTGAATGAGAACATGCGGCTGCGCGCTGGGACAGGTGGGGGCGTGGGTTAGGGGCCAAAAACTCCGCCCCTTCTGTTCTCTGATTGGTCCGGTCAAAAATCAGCCGGAGAAATCCTTCTCTATGGGAGAAGTCCCAGACCCAGCAGTGAAGGGAAATGAGAATTGAGCGGAGCTGCGTAGGAATGGCGAGGGCCAGGCTAGGTTTTTATAAGTTTAGAGATTAATATTTTTGCCTTTTATTTGTGAAACAAGGTCAGAGGAAGCTGGTTCTGGTTCAGTCAATTGGACCACATTCTGTGACCTGCAACAGTTCATGCAACACCACCCCCTACGGTCACAATATACGGTGGTCACAGAATATGGTGTAACACCGGTTCGCAACGCAATCCAAACTGGAAGTTGATTCATTTTCTGTTCTGTAACTGCGACGTGATGACGTCACTACGAATACTCGACTTGAAATAAAAAACTCGATAGATGTCCAAGTAATCAATGTGTCGATTACTCGAGTAGTCTGTTAAAGCCCTACTACAAAGTGAATGCTGAACATAAAAGTGGAGCACTAACTTTAAAGAAACAATCAAAAAACTTAAATAAAAATGACAAATAGACCCCTCAGTCATTTAGTAAATCTTGCTGTGTCTGAAAACCCAACAGAACGATGTGAAGCGTCTTGAGAAATGGATGTGATCAGACGGTCAGCCTCACCTCATGATCAGAGTTTTGTAGACGGACTCTCTGAGCTGGAATGCATGATTACTGACAGCCAGATTGTGCTCCAGTCTGAACGGCTCCAGCACAACACCGTCTCTTACTGGGAATGTCAGACGCAGGTCATCACTGGGATTACCTAAAAGGAAAACAGAAGCCGTGTCTGTTTTGGACTCTCTTGTGAGTCAGAAACTAAAGTGCATACAGACAGAAATCTTTATTTAAAGGGGACCACATTTTCAAAATTCACTTTTTAATGGGTTTTTTACTCAACTTTGGGTATTTACTTCATAAAAAAACAGTCCTAAGGCCAAAAAAATGCACCCAGTGGTTTATTTACTCTAAGTAGATTTATTTATCTTTGATAAATACACTTCGTTTCCCACTTCCTGCGGTTTGTGACGTCACAAACCGCAGCCAATCACCTCAAACCTGAGTCCAGCCCCTCACCTAGCAACCCCTGGTTAGGCTCAACCCACTTCTGTATTAAACACATGACTGTTGTTTTTCATGATTTCATCTCATCTTTTGTTTATATGTTCTTAATTTCATGTGTACAGCACTTTGTTGCAGCTGTGTTTTTTTTAAATGGCTTTATAAATAAAGTATAATTGTTATTTTTATGTTTTAGTTCAATTTTTAGTGTATTTGCGATCGCTCCCAACGCGCAGCCGGCAAAAATTAAACGAGCGGACCCCCGGCGTAGGGACCGGCGGCAACGGGACCCTCTTCTGGCGCGATGGAGCGGAGCTTCAACTGTACAGCCTCGCAGCAGCGAGGACCTTCTCCTTACGGATTAATTTACGGGAGACACTTGGTGAACTTTGTGTTGTCTTGACTGGAACAGCGATAACTCCCAAAATCTCCGCGTGCAACGAGCGGAGCTGGCGAACACCGGAAGAGGAACAAGCTAACATTAGCTTCGGATTCGGGTGGTCTCATGCTAAAAGGAGCAGCAAATTGCGGCGCGCTCAGACGGGTTTCGGTAAGTTATCTTAAGCTAGCACTAACAGTAAGTCAAATGAGTAATAAAAAAAGAGCTAATTTTAAAACAACAACACATTACAGATACTGGCTGTTACAGAGGGCGTAAACAGATCGTTGAAGGGCGTGGACTTCAGAACTCAGTATCAGAAACCGGTCGTTCAAAACGAAAGTTAAAAATGGCAGAATTAAAAAGGGTATAATTGATTATCTAAGAATTATTTTGTGTATTAAAATGAATTAATATTGTCAAGATAGCACACAGACATAACATAAAAATTTTAAAGACCTATATGTGGTCTCCTTTAAAACTGATCTCAATTCTAAATGAGTTAAACCACAGCTTTAAATAAAACCTAAAAACTCATATTTTATCATTTCACTGTTAAATTTATTTGCAAAATAATATTGTGCTGTTTTATTATAGCAGGCAGTTCCATCATTATTATTACACATGATCACATTATTGCAGAAAGTGTGTGTGACCGCTCTGCAACAGTTCTGTCCTGTGTTGGACTGTGTCTCACCTGTAGGAGGCTGCTGGGTGCTGATGTTGGGTTTGGAGTCCAGTGGAAGATAGGGGGGCTTGGTGTCCTGTCCTGGGGAAAGGTATGGAGGTATGGAGCTACCAGGAGTCATGGGCGGGGTAGGATTCCCTCCCATTGGGGAGCTGGGGTATCCGGGCATCACTCCACCTCGACCTGGCTGAGTAACGAGAACCGGAACAAGTTTTTAGAACCATAAACTTTTCTACAAATGTTTCAGAAGAAAATGTTTTCTTCATGCACTCAACAGAGTCAGTCTGGGCTGGCTGGTTTAATGAGAGAAAGAAGTGAGTGTTTACAGGACTTACCCCATTCACTGCAGCCTGGGTGAAAGCATTATACCCCCCTGCTGCACCAGACGGCAGACTGCCCTGACCATTGAAAGGCTCTGACTGAAGACCACACACAACAAGCGTAACACTTCGATTAACCTTTATCCACTTGAACACAAAGGAGAGTTGACAATATTTATCCAATTCTCATCTTAACTCAAAGTTCTAGTTTTAACAAAACCACAATATATACCGTATTTTCTGCCGTACCCGTCACTTCGCCATATAAGTTGCATCAGTCCAAATATGTCTAAAAAAGTGGAAAAAAATTCCATAAACCTGTCACTGCAATGTATACGTCGCAGCTATTATGCGTCACCGCTGACAATGATGTCGCGTTTGTTACGTATTACCACTAACAACCTGGAAATGTGGGCCGGTGTTGTGCCAAAAATCAATGGGCTGCCAAATGTTGGTCACGGGAGTGTGCATGGGAGGACTTTAACAAGAATTTAACAAGATAACCACCTACAAACAATTATTTGTTTGCTCTAAATTTTAGTAAAGGTGCGTCTCAGTCTATCATTTACTTAATAAATGCACTCTGATGGTTAAATTAGCTGCATTTCGCCGGGGCGGTGCAGCTGGTTTGACGGTCGGTCCAAGCAGCAAGCAGAACCAAGGTGGGGAGACTAAGGCAGGCCGATTGTTTCATTAATAGCTGGTGAAGATTCTCAGTCATCCAGGACACGCTAAATTCAAAAAAGTTCAAGACAAAAACAATAAAGTATAATAAATAAAGTTCAGTTGTTTTTGTCTTGAACTTTCCTGAATTTGTCATTATAGCCACATTTACATATTACATGATACAAAGGCATGCCCTACTGCTACTACTACTCTGCTGCCATCTAGTGGCTGAAAGAGGTACTATTCAAAACAAATTTCAGTCAGAATGAATGAAAACGGTCATATCTCAGACAAAAATTGGTTTATAAATATGGGAAAAAATCCATAAATATGTCACTTCGGCCTTTGATCTTAGTTGATATTGTTATTGATTTTACTTGTTTTATTACTTGTTTTATTGACATTTAATTCTGTTGCACCTTGTAGCACTTTGAGATTTTCATTAATGAAAAGTGCGTTATAAATTGAATTCATTATTATTATTATTATACGTCGCAGGACATGCAAATTGTTTAAAAAAAACGTGACTTATACAGCGAAAAATACAGTAGTCTAAAACTCTGGCAGGAAAGTTGAGAGGCAATATGTAAGCCTTTAAAGAATGCTAGGCCTTCATACGTTTTTATAATATTGAATCAGTCACGCTTTTTTCTGTGAGTCTGTGGACCTGCGTACCTTATAATACTGTGGAGGATTTGGCTGGACAGCACCAGCAGGGAACTGTGCTGGATTGTGAGATCCAGAAGTGTACTGTCCCATGTGGGGCATCCGACTGGAAGGGTAAGAAGGTGACGGGGCACATCTCTGCTGTGGGCCAGTAGGGTACTGCAGAGGTTGGTTAGGGAACCCAGTCATCCCTCCAGAGCCATACTGCTGCCCTGGAAAACCCTGGAAAAGAGAGTGGACTGTCAAATCCTGTTACATTTAGATCTGTCATTTCAGTTAGTCACAGTTTGAATATGTCTTTGCTCTACTGAGCTTCCCACTTTAACCAAACAGAAATAAAACTATCCCAGTACAGAAAGAAAATCTGATATACGCTTAAAAGAGCTGCTGCATCTGTGAACAACCTCTGAATGAAAAGGCCGTTTGAGGCCTTGCTGTCCTCCCGGATACCCTCCATGCTGGGGCATCCTTTGACTCTGTGCAGGATGAGGCACATACAAGCCCCCAGTGGAAGGTGGGGGTCCAGGCCTGGTGGAAACCATACCCCCAGGGTTCATCCCCTGAGGGCCACGGGGCCCAGAATGGGACAAGAACTGAGTCCCGTAGGAGGATGCTCCACTCATCTGGAAAAAAGGTAAAAACAAAGTTCACCGTTTGTTTCCACCACCTGAACTGTTTATATAGTGCAGGTCACTGAGCTAAAGACGAAAAGGTGCAAACATCTGTTCTCGCTCTCTCTTGTACTCACACAAACACACACACAGACACACACACACACAGTGTGACGTCCCCACTGCTCTGAATATGTTTGTACAGTTACTGATCATTCACGGCAGAAGGTTGTTTAAGTTAACAACCTTCATACAGATGCAGCCAGTTTCAGACAGTGGCTCATGTGACATGAATTGGAAATAATTAAGTGATAAAATATGGACCAGAGCATTTTTAGTGGCTCCATCTGTTTTGTGTGGACGGATTTTTCTTGATCAAATATTAGTTGAAAAAAAAAAGTTTTTTTAAAAATAGACAGTATTTTAACTTTGTTTCAGCTGGAAACTGCCACATTTGAACAGAAATGAATTTTCTCAAGCTGTACGGTGACTCATCATGAAGATCTGTAGTTTAAATAATGGCCTGAGAGGGCAGCATCAAATGATGCAACGTCTCGGCTGTTAATAAGAAGCATGTGTCATGAATGTGGGTAAACAGTTGCTGAGCTGCAGCCCTCCTACAGCCCTGCAGCTCCCAACCAGAGCCAGACAACAAGATGTGGGAAACTTTCTTAAACGCTTTCTGCTTTAAATGAGTGTTCTCTGTGAAAATGATACCTGGCCATAGCTCAGCTCTTGGTTCTGTTTCTCTTGGATTGCTGCAACGGTTGCAGTAGCTGTGGCGGTTGCTGTGGCAGCAGCAACAGCAGCGGCGGCGGCCTGGGTGAAGTCTGAAGGAGGGCGAACGCCCAGACCGGCACCTCCGCTGTTACCAGAGTAACTGCGGAGAGAGAAAAAGACGGGGAGGTGAGTGGGCAACAAACTAGTCAACTGAGTGCATGAGTGTGCAAGATGTCGTCACAGTTCTGAGTCACAGTGGTGGGTGACAGCAGCGAAGCTGACATACGCTGCTGCAGAACCCCACAGCAACAACACACATGGCAACAACATGAAAAACCGGAGGCTACACAGAAATGCTCAAGTGACTCCATTTGATTTTCCCTTCATTACAACGAACTACCTGAAAGAGCAACAAAGTGCCACTTATCTGAACAAGTACGCTCTGATAGTGTTCAAAGTGTCAAACACCATGTCAAATTAATCTTGAATTTTAAAATAAGTACATGTCATTTGAAGAGGAATACAGTAGTCCCTCGCTAATTTGCGTTTCAACCTTCGCAGACACACTCTTTCGCAATTTTTCAAACTAATATTGTACATGAGAAAAAAAAATTGTACACAACATGATTGTCAACTTCAATATTACTCACATGATTGAGAAAGTACGGGATACAGTAAAAAGTTAACGAAAAGATAAAAATACTTCGGACAGGCGCCACCATTTTGTAGTTTTCGCTCAATAAACCTACACTAACTTTCCCAGAAGCCAACAGGGCCCAGCCCAGAAGCCCCGTTGCTTTCTATTAAAATAAACGGAGGGAAAGTTTTGATCCGATCCAATAAAGTTTTGTCCTTATTTATACAGTGACTTCGGCGCCAGAGAGCCGACCAGAAGAAGAGGTTCTCTGCAGACCAAAAGTGGGCGTTTCTGGAGAATAAGCATTTTAGAGGGCAAACACTGATTGGCTAACTGTATTTGCTGGCTCTTTAGTTAAGTTACGTCAGGTCTTTTTTAAAACTGAAGGTTTCAAAGAAAGTGTTGTATCTGCTGTCAAACACAAACAAGAACATTTTCTTTAGTCCTTGGCTTGTAGGCTGCACCTGACACAGGTTGGCTTGAGTGTTAACCAGCCAATAAAAACAGAGCTTCTCACTTCTCACACTCCTAACTATAGCTATGACACTTAAAAGGTGTGTCCAGAGAAAAAATAAAGAAAGCAGTATCTATAGTTTAAAGAAGGTTAATTTGAAAAGACATGTATTACTTCATCATCTACCCATCCACACACAGTCATACACTGATGGGGCCACACGGAGGGCAATGATGGGTTCAGTTTCTTGCACACTGGTGGAATCAAACCTTCGACTTTCGATGGAGGACAACTGCTCTAACCACTGATCCATAGCCACCCCCAAAATAAATATTTCAAGAATCTATAATTTTTCTGTCAATATTCTTGAGAAATGCAGTCAAAAGTTAGTCATGCATTAGGATGTGCATTACTGAATTATTAACCCTTTGCTCATTTATTAAATTTTTTAAAATAGATTCGTTCCTAACGTGCGAGTGATGTTTTACATAGGTATGAATATTGAAGTTCCATGATTTGATGGATTATAAATTTATCAGTTATGTATAGGAGTCATAATAATAGACACCCTTTAAATATCCAATTACATTTTGTTAAAAGAGAGAGTTGTAATAATCTTAAGGCGGGGATGGAAATCTTTATGAAACCTAAATTTTGAACTAGTCTGAAGGGACGGTCTACCTCAATCCAAGGAATTAGATTATGGAATAATCTGGAGTGATGTTCAAAATGCCAGATCAATGTCTATGTTTAAGAGAACGATCAAAGTTGGTTTGTTAAAAAATGTGAAATAGCTTAATGTGTATTTGTAGGAATTGTTGCTCAAGAAGGAGTTATTTTGTTTTTGTTATTTGAAGATTATTATTATTATTCAAATTAATTGTTTGGTACAAAAGGGGCAGATATAAGATATTTTTCTTCTTTCCGCTGCCTTTCATTTTATTTGTGATTGTATTTCTTATTGTCTATAGTTGTTTTGTTTTGTTTAAAGGGGACCACAGATGCAAAATTCACTTTTTAATGTTTTTTTTACTCAACTTTGGGTATTTACTTCATAAAAAAACAGTCCTTGTGCCAAAAAAATGCACCCAGTGGTTTATTTACTTTAAGTAGATTTATTTATCTGTGATAAAAACGGTTCGTTTTTGAAATAAACTGGAAGTCAATCGCGCTTGTGACGTCACAGGCGCGAGGACAACCCACCCCAACCTGAGTCCAGCCCCTCACCTAGCAACCCCTGGTTAGGCTCAACCCACTTCTGTATTAAACACATGACTGTTGTTTTTCATGATTTCATCTCATCTTTTGTTTATATGTTCTTAATTTCATGTGTACAGCACTTTGTTGCAGCTGTGGTTTTTTAAATGGCTTTATAAATAAAGTATAATTGTTATTTTTATGTTTTAGTTCAATTTTTAGTGTATTTGCGATCGCTACCAACGCGCAGCCGGCAAAAATTAAACGAGCGGACTCCCGGCATAGGGACCGGCGGCAACGGGACACTGCTTCTGGCGGATGGAGCGGAGCTTCAACTGTACAGCCTCGTTGCAGCCTTGCAGCAGCCTCGCAGCAGCCTCGCAGCAGCGAGGACCTTCTCCTTACGGATTAATTTACGGGAGACACTTGGTGAACTTTGTGTTGTCTTGACTGGAACAGCGATAACTCCCAAAATCTCCGCGTGCAACGAGCGGAGCTGGCGAACACCGGAAGAGGAACAAGCTAACATTAGCTTCGGATTCGGCAGGTCTCATGCTAAAAGGAGCAGCAAATTGCGGCGCGCTCAGACGGGTTTCGGTAAGTTATCTTAAGCTAGCACTAACAGTAAGTCAAATGAGTAATAAAAAAAGAGCTAATTTTAAAACAACAACACATTACAGATACTGGCTGTTACAGAGGGCGTAAACAGATCGTTGAAGGGCGTGGACTTCAGAACTTCTATCAGAAACCGTTCGTTCAAAACGAAAGTTAAAAATTGCAGAATTAAAAAGGGTATAATTGATTATCTAAGAATTATTTTGTGCATTAAATTGAAGGAATAGGGTCTAGATAGCACAAAGAAATAACATAAAATTTTAAAAAATGCATCTGAGGTCCCCTTTAAAAAATGAATAAACTTTATAATAATAATAAAATTGATCAACTAGAGGAAAACATGCACCTGAGAGCATCATTTCCACCTCACAGCTGCATCACCACAAAAACCCTCTGAAACATGCTGTTACAAAACAACTATAACAGTAGATAATCTTCAGCAAAAGCATGAAGGAAGTTCTGGAATTTGATTATTACTGTGACCTGTGGAGTTTTGTAGAGCTGCTGATCAGAGGCTAAACTAACTCCCTGGTGCTGGGTGTCTCCCAGCTAATGTAACTGCAGCAGTTTACACTCCTGCTGTGTTAAAAGTGAAACATTTCTGATATAAAACAACCATTTGGGAGGTAGTAATTTAGGCATGACATTCATTCAACCTTTATTTAGACACGTTAATCCCATTGAGCCTCGGGGACTCATTTACAAGAGAGACCTGGTTTCAACAAAGAATGATTAACAACAATGGACAATCATAAAGGATGCGTACAAACTGAGAATAACAAGTGAAAATAAAATGGTATTTAAAAGAAAATGTAACAAAAAAACAGCTAAATTGTAAGACAGTGCAGAAAACTAAAAACAAGAACATGTCTGCATTGGTTCTTGCTGTGAACTTAGATGTTTAAAGCCACTTACATACCTGCAAACTCGGAAGGGATGAAAAAGGTGACAAACGTTACACCAACCCCCCCACCCCCACCCCCCCAAAGATTTTGTAATTTTGTAATTTTTTAACATGCTTCAGGTAAAAGTCATTTACTAACCTAATTTAATGAGAACATAAATAGGAAAGATTGTGTCAACCAAAAAATTAACAAACAACAACAGCAGCAAGCCAAATACAGCAGAACATTTTGCTAACAGTAAAAACTCATTTCTTAAATGTTTTGCCAGAAATTTTTTAATAAAGTAGATGCCATTTCCTGCATTCTGGTGTATTTTAACAAGTTGTTAAACATCTATGTTTACCTACATGTAAACACTTGATTCAATAACTATTTTAGAGATATCTAACAAAATAAAGTCAGGTCCTGTGGACAGATTAAAAAATTGTTTAAATTATTATTGATCATGCATCAGGATATTTTTGGACAAAAGGACCAACTTAACCCCAGACCACATCTGCACCCTGCTGGATCTCTGCCTCTCCACCACTTATTTCAAGTTCAATGACAGATTTTACAGACAGAAGCACGGCTGTGCCATGGGATCTCCAGTGTCACCCATTGTTGCAAACCTCTACATGGAGGAAGTGGAACAGAGAGCCCTAAACTCCTATGAGGGGACAACTCCAAGCCATTGGTTCCGATATGTGGATGATACCTGGGTCAAAATCCAAGCCAGGGAGGTGGAAGCGTTCACCAGACACATTAACTCGGTTGATAACAACATCAAGTTCACCAGAGAGGATGCTAACGACAATAAGCTGCCTTTTTTGGACTGTTTGGTGCATATGGAGGGAGATGACAGTCTCAACATTGAAGTTTACAGAAAACCAACCCACACAGACCAATATCTCCTGTTCGACTCTCACCATCCACTGGAGCACAAACTTTCTGTCATCAGAACTTTACAGCATCGGGCAGAACACATCCCCACAAGGACAGAAGGGAAGGAAAAGGAACAGAAACACATCAACAAATCTCTGCAAACATGTGGATATCCCAACTGGGCTTTTGTCAAGTCAGCAAGGAAATCTGTTAAACACAATAATGAACAGAAAAAGTCTAACAGACGGAAAAACATTGTCATTCCTTATGTTGCTGGAGTCTCAGAGAATTTCAGAAGGATTTTCAACAAACACAACATCCCAGTACATTTCAAACCCAGCAGGACTCTCAGACAGAGGCTGGTCCACCCTAAGGACAGAACCCCCACACACAAACAGAGTGGTGTGGTGTACGCAGTCCAGTGCAGCGAGGACTGCCCAGACCGCTACATTGGAGAAACTAAGCAACCTATCCACAAAAGAATGTCCCAACACAGGAGAGCAACCTCCTCTGGACAAAACTCAGCTGTTCACCTCCACCTCACGGACAAGGGTCACTCTTTTGATGACCAAAATGTGCAAATTTTGGACAGAGAGCACAGATGGTTTGAGAGGGGTGTGAAGGAAGCTGTTTATGTTAAGAGAGAAAAACCTTCTCTTAACAGAGGAGGAGGTCTGAGATTTCAACTTTCCAAGACTTACAACTCAGTTTTGGGGTTGATTCCCAAACGTTTTACACCGGATGGGAGCAGAGGTGTCTTGTCTGTGAATTAGACTAACAAAGTTGTTTGAGAAACCTCTGTTGTTGGTTTGTGAGGTGTGATTTTGTCAATCTACATACAGCTCTGTGTCCTCTGTCAGAGACCTCAAGGGAACCCCCTACTGTTAAGGTGTGATCTGTCAATTTACATTATGTGTTACCTCAGCTTGCAATTTACATATGATAGTGCGTGATTTCTTTAGACTGTTATAACTCCACACGCTCACATTTTTGGTTTCAGTGAATTGAAAAAGCCCCCTGGATAGGGGTTGAAACGTCTTTTGCAACAAATAAAGTCCAGTTGATCTTATATTGAACGCCTTTTTGATATTTTAGAGACACCTCATTCAACTAGTTCATAGACATCATCCTGTTTTTAAACTCACTCCTGTGGCTAAGATAATTAAATTAATGTGACAATTTATCACAGTGACTTTAGGGGTGCAATTGACTTTTATTTTGTTAATTTTTATTTAGTTTTATTTGTAACACAACATGCCATTTTACTAAACAATGGTGACACTCAACTGCATGTATAAAAATAAGAATATTAACTTTACCCAATGAACAGGTGACATTTTAATAACCACCAACAGTGAATTTAGGAGGGGCTTTTTACAGTTTTCTGATTTAGTGATACACACCGTGGTGAAGTTAGTTTACGACTCGGTCATGTTTTCGTTTCATCAGCGTGGTTCTCTCGTTCATGTCGTTACTTTTCAAAACTGCATGTTGCGCAGTTTAAAAAAAAAATCTTTGTGAAGCGTCAAGAGCTCCCACACTTTGGAGGACTTCGGTCGAACAGTTTTCTCTGCGTCGTTAATTTGTAAAATTTACTTAATTTCCTTTGAAAACACTGCCTCTGCTCTGCTTCCGCCATCCCCCCTCGCTCTGTTCAACACGCGCTGCAGAGTTTATTTCGCTGTCGTCTCCTCCCCCCTCACTATCGTCTGTCTTGAGGTTGCGATTGGCCAAATGATGCGCTCCAACAAAGATGTTTTATTGTCGACATGCCTTGTTGTTTCTTGAAATCCAGTCAGTGGGAAATTATGCCATATAGTCTGCCACGGGTCTGACCCCGCCCCCCCCACGCTCCCTTATAATAACCTGGCAGGAACACGCTCCTTATAATAACCTGGCAGGATTTTGAGGTGCTGTCAGTAACAGCAGGATGCAGACCCTTGTGAACAGACACAAGGCTCTGCATCCTGCTGTTACTGACGGATTATGTTTACATTATTGTTCCAAGAGGTTTTTATTTTTAACTTTACATCTAAAACATTTAATAAGAACAGATACTAGTTTATTTTGTGTTCACCGAGTTTGAATTCCCAGAACGAGTTGGTTAAAGCAGATTCTCTTTGTTTTTTGCACTTTATTTTTTATGATGTTACTGGCTGGAAAGCAGTAAGTTAAAAAATTTTATATCTAATTTATTTATATTTATTTATTAACTAGTTAACCAGTTAGACCATATTTAACCAATTAGTTAGTTAGACCACAGGTACCTAGTCAACTGGTAAGACCACCGGTACACTGGTATGTGGTTAGACCACAAATAAGTAGTTAGACCAAAGGCAACTCAGTTAGACCACATGCAACTAATTAACTTGTTATTCCACAGGTAACTAGTTAGACCACATGTAACAAGTTAACTAGTTAACTGTCATGTGAAGTTCAGACAGTAGTTAGGAAGTTCACTTAACTTGTATACTACTGTACGTATTGTGTTTATGAAACAAGAAAAAATAGAAATGGTGAAAAGAAAAGTCATACATTTGCTTGCTTTATTTAATCTCTGCTTTAAATAAATCTGACATTGTTTATTATAAAACAGATTGATTTATTGCTCCTGTTTGTTGAAAAATACTTGAGAAGGTATTAAAAAAATCGCATTTTAAATCGCAATCGCAATTTATAGAAAAAAAATCGCAATTAATTATTTTCCAAAATCGTTCAGCCTTAATATATTTACAATTTATTTTGCAAAAACGAACATAGTTCAATGATAATATATATATGTAGTGCAAAATGATTTATAGTTAAAACATGATGTCAGTGCAGCTTTAAGAGAGATGCAAAATCAACCCCAAGATACATAAATATTTAAAGGAATCAACAAACTCAATAGGGACACCATTTGAGGATAAAATCAGAGGAAGAACTGCTGGGACTGGCTTCCTGGTTGAAAACAACACCCCTTTGGTTTTATCAGCATTTATTACAAGTTTGATACAGAACAAATCTGACTGGATGATGTCAAAAGTGGATTGCAAAAGCTGGAAAGCCTTAGAAACTGTTTTAGCTCGACAGTAAACAACAGTGTCATCAACATAGAAATGTGAGGATGAATCAGGGATGCTCTGACCTACATTACCTATGTAGATTGTAAAGAGGATGGGTCCTAAGATTGAGCCTTGTGGTACACCATTGCTGACTGTTAAATAACAGGAGGAAGTATCATTATGTTGAACACATTGCCTCTAATCTGATGGCTGAAATACACTTGAGCGTCCTCAGGTACGCCACTCTACGCGCGCATTTTGTGCGCATGTGTTTTGCTGCTATACTTCAGAAAATATCAACTTTCAAACGCTCGCGTTCTCCTTGTTGTAATATGAGCAGCTGCGCACGGAGGGGACTCAACTGAGCTCGCTGATTGGTCACTTGCTGACACGCCTACTGAAATGATTGACAGCTTTCACTCAGCTCATGTAGCTCGCTGAAGACCGCGGCGGTGTTCTGATACGGTGTTTCTACTATATATGTTATAAAAAGTTCTCTCAGAAATAAAAATAATAACAGGGAGTGCTTTTCCTGCAGCACACAGCCCACCAGGGATATTTAAAACATCGCGCACCCAGGTAGGACCTGAATTCATTCATTTCATTCATGGAGTGAACGGAGGAAGAAGTGATTACTTGACTTTAGGCAAAAAAACAAAAGAAAAGGCCCGATCAGCGATAAAGAAGGGGAATTTATTTCATTTGTGTAACATACAAAACAGTCCGGCGCCGGGGAAGTTTATGGTCAGACACCGCGTATCGCGCACGCGGACGTAAAAAAAAAGCTTTGCGCGTACATGCCCTGAGGGGCTACGCGGGGCTACGCTTTTGCATTGACGTACGTACGCTGCGTATAGGCGTATCGTGAGGACGCTTGAGTGTATCTCGGGCTTGAGAGATAGTTAGAGAACCAACTACTGTAATTATGTGTTCTGATCAATGCTTCAAGCACCAGTGCTTCCAGTTGCCAACAGCAAAGAGTTCAACTGTGAAAGAGTCCCTACAAAAATTGACTTGTGAGAGAAGCAGCGTACCTTCCTCCGTAGGCTGAGGCTGGATTGTACGCAGGGTTGGGACGTCCGTACATGACCGGCTGGCTGTAGCCTTTAGACACAGAGTCCCCGTACGCCTGCTGGCCCATAAACTGGGAGCCCATGTTGCCGCCCATACCAGGGCTGCCACCTGGCATCATATGACCACCAGAGCTCTCACCGGGGCCCATGGGTGCACCGAACACCTACATGGAAAACAAGAAGATGTTATCTTACTGAAGAGTGATGGGTCTTTAGAAATTTACTCTGGGTGGGTGTGTAGAGACAGAAGTTAGCAGAAAAAGTCAAAAAGTCTGTAGTCAAATCCATATAATAAAGTAACTTTGAAATACAAAGTAAAATTTGGCAGCGTCTTCATTTAATTGTAATTAAGTTATCACCTTCAGTCATTACAGAGGACTGAAGGAAACACAGAGTTCTGCTGGTGTGAATTTGGAATCTGAAGGAATAAATCACACCTCACTGGTTCAAAAGATGCTGAGCTGTTGTTTGGTACTTTAACCATGACCCTAGTTCCCTTATAGAAGTACTTAAATCAGCTGACTGAACACTTAAGAAAATACTTTAAACATGCTGGTGAAGATTCTCAGTCGTCCAGGACATGATAAATCAAAAAAGGCGTTCAATACAGAGTATTGAACGCCTTTTTTGATTTAAAGATGTTGTTGGACAATTTTTTTTTACCTTACAACCATACAGTCTCCTCAGACAAAAAGATGGAGAAATAATACCAACTGCAGATGTTTTTATCTAATGTTGGAGAATTGTACCATGGATGTGGTGAGAGTGGACATAAACTGTAACGTCGCTGTGATTTCATGCTGAGATGAATATGAATTTATGTTGTTTCAGCACAAACTACAGGAGAACAATGCCCCGTGGTACAGTCATGTGTTACCTGGCTGTGTGTGGGATTGGTCACGCCCCACACTGTGGTTACTACAGAAAGAGATCTTGCTTGCTGATTGGTGCCTGGTTGCCAGGAGACTGGCTCATTTAGAAAAGGGCCGTCAGCGCTGCAGAGGGACATGGAGCTGTGTTACTGGGACGGGTGAGGACAGGCAGAGAGAGCATTCATCCAGTTATCAATAACCACAAAATGTCACGGTATCACAAACTGTGTTTTATCACTTCCTTGTGGAAACACAAAGTGTTTAACACCTTGTTACAGCTCATTTACTGCTCTAGCACAGAGACTGGGGCGAGTTAAAGGTCACAAATGCATCATTTATTTCAGTGAGCCAACAATTAACGTGATCATGGTTTATTCATCTGACGGTTGAGGTTACCCTTTGCTTCCTCCTTCTGAACCACTTCCTCACAGAAAACCACCACGACAGCACAGCTGCCCGACCATCCCTAAAGAGGTTCCTGCCAATATAAAGTTGTTCTTGTAATGATCTACTGTCTGTTACTCATAGTTTACTAGCGAGAAAAATATTCTACATAACGTTGAGTGAATAACAAGAATCTAATTAGACAAACAGATACATACTGTCAGCCATTGTTGTGAACTGAAAGCACATTTTTTGCTTTTATTTTTGTCTTCAAACGGACCCGGAGTGTCTAATGGGAGGACTGGACGTGTCCCCGTGGGCCGGTGTGATGCGTGGGCTGCAGGACAACTTTCTATACTTCATGTCTTGGACAGAAAACACATGTGTTCCTGTTAGCTTTGAGTGGTAACATGTTTCAGTTTGCAACCAGCAGTCCAACAGCTGATGGTTTGATATTTATTTGTGCAAACATGTTTATGTTTTTATTTATTTATTGTCAGTCTACAGAATGCACAATGTTCATGTTCTCCTTTGAGTTCAGGACAGAACACAAACACTAAAACATGAAATATCTCAGTCCTGCTGACACACCGATGTCTTTACTACAAGCCTTGAACAGCTGTAGTTGTCTGAGGGTCCAAAAACCACAGATGTTATGAAATGATTTTTATTTTGTTGGTGTTTGAAGTCTAATATTTATAAATGACTTTAGAACTTATCCCATTTAAAAAATCTTTTAAATTTGTAATTTGTATTGTACTGTATATATTGGTGTGTCCTGTTCAAAGAGCAAATATTAGTTTTACTTGTTTTTACTGACTACTTTTATTTTCCTTTATTAAAAAAAGATAATTTCATAAACATCAATCTCAGTTCACAGAGAAAAATCACAACTATCAAAAACTGTTCTTCCTCATTTATTCAAGGATTCAAAGAGTCAAGGTTCTTTGTCATTCGCACCACATGTGGTGGAATGAGAATATGTACACAGGGTCCCAGTTACATCAAACAATAAAATGTAAAAGAAAAACAGTAAAAACATCTAAGATTTGAACTAAGAAAAACATCAACTAATAATACACTAGGCACTAATATCATAGAAAACCATTACTTCGAACAGCAGCACGAACATGAGTCTGTATGAGCAGATGAGCACAAATGAACACAGCAACATGAAACAGATCAGCAGCAACATGAAACAGATCAGCAGCAACATGAAACAGATCAGCAGCAACATGAAACAGATCAGCAGCAACATGAAACAGATCAGCAGCAACATGAAACAGATCAGCAGCAACATGAAACAGATCAGCAGCAACATGAAACAGATCAGCAGCAACATGAAACAGATCAGCAGCAACATGAAACAGATCAGCAGCAACATGAAACAGATCAGCAGCAACATGAAACAGATCAGCAGCAACATGAAACAGATCAGCAGCAACATGAAACAGATCAGCAGCAACATGATGTGATATTTCACAGTGATTATTCTGGTTATTTATTCATGAGTCTAACAGCCTCAGGGTAGAAGCTGTTCCTCAGTCTAGTGGTTCTACACTTAATGCTCCTCAACCTCCTTCCTGAGGGGAGTGGGGCAAAAAGTGTGTGTGCTGGGTGAGTGGGGTCTTTCATGATGCAGGTGGCCCTCTTCCTGCATCTGGAGGTGTAAATGTCTGTGATGGTGGGGAGACTGACTCCAACAGACTTCTGTGCAGCCTTCACCACTCTCTGTAGAGCTTTCCTCTCTGCAACTGTGCAGCCTCCATGCCACACGTTGATGCTGGAGCACAGGATGCTCTCCACTGCACACCTGTAGAAGGAGGTGAGGACTGGGCTGCTCAGACCAGCTCGTCTCAGCCGTCTGAGGAAGTAGAGTCTCTAGCCGTTTTCGCATTGGCCAGCCCTCAATGGCCCGGGCCGCCCCTGGGTGGCTCTGGGCCACCCGCGTTCATTACGCATTTGCCGCAGAGCCGCCTTGAAGTGGGTGGGCAGTTCTCTGGAAGTGGGTGGAGTGTTCGTGTTTTAAGAGAGGAGACTCCGCTAAAAAAAATTGTTAGCTGGATATATATATATTAGTGTTTCTGAGTTAAATTTTTGTTAATAACTGATCACAAATCAGCTTATGTTACAACGTAAATAACACGAAGCGCACACCCATTTCCGCCTTTCCGCGCGACCTGAATGTCATTAAACAATAACTAATATTGTCTAACTGTTGCGCGCAGCCAGGGTTTTAAAATATAACTAATAATCTCTAACTTCTACGTGCAGCTAAAATGTTAAGAGGAGTGATCCCTATATGGGTAAGGTGGACACCTGAAAATCCAGTCCGGAGTATAGCTCAGAGCGTTAATGCACTATCGTTTTGACCCGGAGAAGCGGGTTCGCTTCCCGCCTGGGACAAAGTTATTTTACTTTTTTTTTTTTCTTGGAGTAAATAAAAAGGAGTTTGTTAACCAAACAAACTCCTTTTTATTTAAAAGAAAATGTGAATAAAGAAAAAAAAAGTAAAATAACTTTGTCCCAGGCGGGAAGCGAACCCGCTTCTCCGGGTCAAAACGATAGTGCATTAACGCTCTGAGCTATACTCCGGACTGGATTTTCAGGTGTCCACCTTACCCATATAGGGATCACTCCTCTTAACATTTTAGCTGCACGTAGAAGTTAGAGATTATTAGTTATATTATAAAACCCTGGCTGCGCGCAACAGTTAGACAATATTAGTTATTGTTTAATGACATTCAAGTCGCGCGGAAAGGCGGAAATGGGTGTGCGCTTCGTGTTATTTACGTTGTAACATAAGCTGATTTGTGATCAGTTATTAACAAAAATTTAACTCAGAAAAACTAATTCAGCTAACAATTGTTTTAGGGGTTTCTCGTTTCTGTAGTTAAATTTGAATGAAATTCAACCCTCGCGCTGAGGTTGTTTGAATGAGTCCCGCCCCTGCTGCAAACAACGAATCAAATGTGAGCAGTACATGACGTGAAACTGGCTCCGTCGGGCTCGGCCCGATAGAACCACGGTGGAGATGGTTCCAGAACAAGGGTGGATCCCGGGCGGAAAAGGTAAATGCGAATACGCCGAACCCGGGTTAGAAGCTGGGAGAGCCGGGGAGGGCTGGCCAATGCGTAAACGGCTTCTGATGGCCTTTTTTGATCAGGCTGGTGGTGTTGTTGCTCCAGCTGAGGTTATCATTCATGTGTACACCCAAGTAAGGCTGCACGATTAATCGCATTTGCGATTATCTCGCGATATGTTAAAACGCGATTCACTAATCGCACGGGCTGCGATTTGACTGGTCACGTGACTTGGGAGTGAGCCGACTGGCCGCGCGCAGCTCTGAGCGGAGCAAAACAGAGCAGAGCAGGGAGGAGGAGACCGTGCGCTCCAACACAGTTGCTTCAGGCTCGACAGAAGTCATAAAAGTTATAAATTCAGGTAAGTTAGCCCATGTAAACGTGTATCTGAGCTTAGAGGCTGAAACACTGAGACCGCAGGAGATAAACGGAGCGTGAGCTGGTCGCGTGAGCTGGTCATGTGACCAGGTCTGTTTTGACGGTGCCCGGTTAGCAGCTAGCTCAACAAGCTAACGTTCTGCGTGAAAAAGTGCATTAATTATCTGATTTTAAAAAAAAAACTGTTGTGTCGTTAGTGATATGAATTAATACAGAACCAGTAAAAATAATCGCATTTTAAATCGCAATCGCAATTTATAGAAAAAAAATCGTGATTAGATTATTTTCCTAAATCGTTCAGCCCTACACCCAAGTACTTGTAGCTGGAGACCACTTCCACAGCAGATCCTCTTATGTTCAGTGGGGTGTGTGTTTGTTCCTTCTGAAGTCCACAATCATCTCCTTCGTCTTATTCACATTGATGTGAAGGTTATTCTCTTTGCACCAGCTCTCCAGGTGTTCCACCTCCTGTCTGTAGCTGGACTCATCATTGTTTGTGATGCATCCCACCACAGCTGTATCATCTGTATCATCTGTATAATAAATTATGTACCACTTGACTTGAGAAAGAGACAAGACTGACGAGTTTCTTGTGAAATATTGAGCCAAATCTGTTTACGTAAATATTTCATCTAGAGTTGTTATATTAAACATTTCAGACTAAGTTACTACTTTGTAAGCACAATAAATATTTGTAAACCTATTTCTTTAGCATATAATATTGTATTTTATCAGTGCATTGTAAGTATCTACAACCAATATCATATCCTTAAAAAAAAAACAGGTTAACAAATGTTTATTGTGCTTACAAGGTAGTAAGTTAGTCTGAAATGTTTAACCTTCCTAGCGGGTCGAGATCCCGCACGCACTTATGATGTTAACGGGTCAGTTGTGACCCGTCTTAAATCAGCCAAAAAATGCCCTCAAAACAGTGTTTTTTTAAGAAGTATTAGAACACATCTCTAAAATAACATATGTATGACAAAGTTAGTGAGGTCACAGTGTGTTTATGATTTCAGTTTTGACACTGATTATTGGTTGATAGTCTTATACCATAACTGGGTCACAAATGACCCCAGCGCGGCAAGTGCGTGTTGTTTTATAAAAAATAAAAAATAAATTTAAATAAAAAATAAAAATAAAATAAAAAATTTTTTTTTATTTTATTTAAATAAAGGTTCCAGACAAAGTCAAAAGAGCCTTGATGCAAAAAAAAATATTTAAAAGACAGTATCATGATTTAAATTTTAAAACGGGTCACTACGGACCCTAACACCGTAGGAAGGTTAATCAGAGTCAGAGTCAGAGAATCTTTGTCATTTGCACCGCATGTAGTACATGTGATGAAATGAGATTATGTACACAGGGTCCCAGTTACATTCAACAACAAAATGTAAGAGAAAAACAGTAATAACATCTAGGATATGAACTAAGAAAAACATCAACTAGAAATACACTAAGCCCTAGAGCACATGTGTCAAACTCTTGGCCCGCGGGCCAGATGTGGCCCACCATGTCATTTTATCTGGCCCGCGAGAGCTTAATTAAAAAGTTTTGAGTGTCTAAAAATTAATACGAGCGAGTTTTGACCAAAAACTACATTTCCCACAATGCCTTTCGACTACGGCAGCCCCACTATGCCTTTCGACAACGGTTTTCCCACAATGCCTTTCGACTACGGTAGCCGAGGCAGTGTTTCTACCTTCATGCCAACGAGTGGAATTGAGATATAAATAATGATCCCAACATGTCCAGAAAGAGAAAAGTTGATGCAGACGGAAGTTTCAAGAAAGATGGGAAGGCGAATACTTGTTTGTGCTTCCAGGAGAAAGACCGGTATGTCTTTTGTGTTACGAGGCGGTGTCGGTTTTGAAACCAAACACGGAGCTAAGTACGCTAAAGCTAGCCTTCAAGAAAAGCAACACATTCTGCCAAGAATTAAAAGGCAAACTGCGGTCGCAGCAGAGTTTGTTCATGAAACCCACAGCCAAAAACGAGGCTGCAGTGAAAGCTAGCTTCAAAGTGGCTGTGTGACTTTGCTGTGTTGTGCGACATAACCGACCATCTCGCCCAGCTGAATCAGAAGCTGCAGGGACGCAAACAAGTCATCACGCAGATGTCCGACGCGATCACGGCTTTCCTGCGAAAATTGGACTTATGGATGTGGCAAGTGAAACAGGACAATCTTGTCCACTTTCCTGTTTGTCAGGTTAGCATTTTCTTAAAATTTAATTCAAATATATCCTGATGCATTCTCAATAATCCAGGTAGAAAAATCTAAAAAAGCTAAGTGTGGTCCTCTGGACATTCAAAAAAACAAAACAAAAAACAGGTGATTATTTCAGCCACCTAAAATAATATGTTCCCCTTCCTTGGATGGTTTCTTTTCACAAAGATGGCCTCTTTTACTCGTCTCTCAAACCATTGTTCCTCTCTATCAAGGATGTGAACATCTTCATCCCTGAAAGATGAAGTTTTGTTTTGTTTTTTAAATGTCCAGAGGACCAGACTTAGCTTTTTTAGATTAATTAAAATATAATAAAATGTAATTCAACAAAGAAGAAGAACATTTCAACTGTGTGCAATTTAATGATTGTGCTTGCATTTTGTTTTGTGTTTATCATTTTCAGAACATGATCAATCATAGAGAGAGAATCCACTTGGTGTGTTCACGGACAGGCAGCATCTCCTCATCAAAGACTAACCAAACAACTTGAGTACGGTAATATAGTTGTGAACTGAGTCAACCTTTATTTTGGTATGTGTATGCACACAAATTGTTGTCATTCACAGTTGGATGCAAGGCTGTGTGTAGCCTTTTTGGGTGAGATGCTACATGTGTCATACATGTTCTTTGCAGCTCAGTTTTATGTTTTTTTTTTTAATTAACTTGGACAATTTCATCCTTCATTAATGGAGTTATGTGGGTTTTCATAAGCTGACAAATTTTAAAAGGATTTATGTTAGAGCAACAAGCAAACAGATGTTTTCTATGCAACTGTAATTGTCAGTTGAATAAGTTATAATAAATGAGTTATTCAACATTAAGGAGTACGGTAGTTACATTTATTTTACATTGCATTAGATTACATTTAGTTACATTTATAAGTTACATCTGGCCCTTCAAGGACAGCCATTATGCCGATGTGGCCCTCGGTGAAAATGAGTTTGACACCCCTGCCCTAGAGTAATAGAAAAACATCATTACAAACAGCAGCACGAACATGAGTCTGTATGAGCAGATGGTCACAGATGAACACAGCAACAAGAAAACAGATCAGCATCAGCATGATGTGATATTTTGCAGTGATTATTCTTATTATTTATTTATTCATGAGTCTAACAGCCTCAGGGTAGAAGCTGTTCCTCAGTCTAGTGGTTCTACATTTGATGCTCCTCAACCTCCGTCCTGAGGGGAGTGGGGCAAAGAGTGTGTGTGCTGGGTGAGTGTGGTCTTTCATGATGCAGGTGGCTCTTTTCCTGCATCTGGAGGTGTAAATGTCTGTGATGGTGGGGAGACTGACTCCAACATCTTCTGTGCAGCCTTCACCACTCTCTGCAGAGCTTTTCTTTCTGCAACTGTGCAGCCTCCATGCCACACGTTGATGCTGGAGCACAGGATGCTCTCCACTGCACACCTGTAGAAGGAGGTGAGGACTGGGCTGCTCAGACCAGCTCGTCTCAGCCGTCTGAGGAAGTAGAGTCTCTGATGACCTTTCTTGATCAGGCTGGTGGTGTTGTTGCTCCAGCTGAGGTTATCATTCAAGTGTACACCCAAGTACTTGTAGCTGGAGACCACTTCCACCACTGATCCACTTATGTTCAGTGGGGTGTGTGTTTGTTTGTTCCTTCTGAAGTCCACAATCATCTCCTTTGTCTTCTTCACATTCATGTGAAGGTTATTCTCTTTGCACCAGCTCTCCAGATGTTCCACCTCCTGTCTGTAGCTGGACTCATCATTGTTTGTGATGCATCCCACCACCGCTGTATCATCTGCAAACTTTACAATATGACAACCTGGATGGGTAGCTGCACAATCATATGTGAGCAGAGTGAACAGAAGGGGGCTCAACACACATCCTTGAGGAGAGCCAGTGCTGAGGGCAATGGTGGAGGAGGAGAAGTTGTGGATCCTCACTGACTGTGGTCTGTTTGTTAAAAAGTCTAGTACCCAGTTACAAATGGAGGGGCTTAGTCCAAGTGTGGAATAGTTTGTCCATCAGAGTTTGGGGGATCATGGTGTTGAAGTCAGATGTGAAGTCCACAAATGTTTAATATAACTACTCTAGATGAAATGTACAGGTGGCAGAGCTGGCTCACTGTTTGACAACAAACTGGTCAGTTTAGTCTCTTTCTCATCCTAATTAATGCATAATAAGCAGTTATTAATGATTTATAAAGTGTTGATAGAGGAATTAATAATGCATCTATAAACTATTTATTAGCATCTATAAGGGGAGACTTATTATAAAGTGGTACAATCAATTCTAATGGTCTAACATGGTGTGAGACTTGCACGTGTAATTTAAGATATATTTTAGAAATAAGCTCTGAGAGTTTGGTACCAAACACATTTTATTTTGTGATTAATGCTACACTTCAATATAATACATGTACATTTAAAAGAATTGCTCCCATACAAGACAAATTAATCATGACGTGGTGAAGTAGCTTTAATAAAAGAGACAAGTGCAAACTGATCCTCAGCGTGCACGGCACTGACACAACTAACCCTGGGAGCAGGAGCCTAAAGTTTGCAGTGTGCAGGTGTATGGATACCTTTGTGGAGTGGGAGGCAGGGTTGGTTTCATGGAGCTAAGGGGGTTCATCGGATGAATGGTGGGATCAATAAAGAGCCCCCACTGTCCTTATCGCAGCCCTGCGAGACAGAAACACACACATGAAGCAGAACACAGCTCCAATGCTGCACAGCAGCAATTCATCATCACTACAGCCAACGCAGTGTGCACAAAGACCCGCGCCCTCCCACTCCGATCCACTCTCTTTAATCTGTGTGTGCATGTGTGTGTGGACTGCGCACTTCAAAACGTTAGCCTATCACTGTCTGCTGCAGCTCTGATACCTCTCTGAGCAGGGGGAGGGTGCTGCCAGCTAAATTTAGCTGCTGATTTCAAAAGGAATTCAGGAGAACGGAGATTTGAAGAGACGCGCGCACACACACACACACACACACACACACAGTCATCTTCTTATCTTTCAGTTTAAAACAGCTGTAATCCTGTTTTAGCATTAAAGAAACAGCTGTACAGATGCACTTGACACAAACAATCACTTGTTGACTCATTAGTACATTTTTTCCAGCTGACTAATCAGCATTCATACATCCAAAAGATTCAGGCTGAAACACTGAAAGAAACACAAGTTGAGTAACACCCCATGATTAAATACCACTCTTGAGCAAGGATGTCTCATTTGACTAAACTCCAGTCACCTCGACTCCCTTTCTCCTCATGTTCCTTCCCCACATTCTTCATGTGCGTCACGAGTGGAAACAACAAGAGAAATCGAATGAGAGGACCTCAGACTGAACGGACCTTTTCAAACAGGAAGTCTTTAAGTGGTTTCAGTGAAGTAGTTCTTAGGTGCACTTGTCTTATAAAAACCTTTTCACACTTCTTTAACCACCTCATCCAGATCCTAGTTTTAATTGATTATTGCTTCACAGGAAGTGTGGACACTCGGTCTTTTAAACTGCTCTGGTCAGGTCTTTGGGTCCCTACTCCAGAGTCTATTAGCTGAAAAGAAGCCAGTCAGTGTTGACGCTGTGATTAGACCAGTTAGAGGTGTGTGCTGATTGGTTGAACAAGTGGATCACTCACTCATCGTCGGCCTTGTTTATTACTGTAATTCCTGTTTGAGTGTGTTGGTTTGTCATGGACCACTGGATGGACTTTGATGAAGATCTCTGAAAGGAATCAATCAATGTTCACTTACAGCTGATTAACGTTTGGGGTAAACCTGATTCAAGACGTATGACACACTTAATAACTTTACAAAACATAAAAGGCTGTACCTCGGTGTTTTACCGAGGCTGAGGTTAAATTTGGTGTAGCAGTAGCTGGGTGTCATCCACAGCTCATGTACCAGTCGAGTGCTAACAAATCTAACAAGATCTAGTTTAAACTTTGGCACATGGTGCACTTTTCTTGCTCTACTCACTGTGCACAGAAAATAGAGCCTCTTGTGTGAAGTGTGCTGTAGAGTTTTCTCTACTTCTGCTGTAAACGTTGGTGATAAGAAGAAATAACATGCTCCCTCTGTAAGATGATAGCAGTGATCACTTGGGAATATGTTCTGTACCTGCTCCACACATCTGTACTGTGAGAGTTCAGTACAAATACATGGACATGGACTGTACTTATAGCACCTTTCTATCTTATCAAGACACTCAAAGCTCTTTACAACACAATCTGTGTCCTCATTCACCCATTCATACAGCACTCTACTATACCTTTACAAAGATTAATCAGTGCTTTATCACACTCATACTCTGATGGGCCACACATCGGAGGCAATGACGGGTTCAGTGTCTTGCTCAGGGACTAGGCCTGTCACGATAACAAATGTTGCTGGGCGATTAATTGTCTCACAAATTATTATGATAAACGATAATATTGTTTGGAATTAGACAATAATTAGTCATTATTGTCAAATTTAAGAAGAAATGGTTAATTTGTTTTGAGTGTAGTGCCTTTTTTGACCACTTGATGGCAGTACAAGACTGTTTGAACCAAAGGATGGATAGTGAGGAGGCAAACAGCGTGTCTCTAAGAAAAGTGGGAGGGAGGCCCCTTGACGTGACATGGACTGTCTCTCTTTCCTTTTTTCAGTTCTCAAAATGGTAGACACTCTGTGTGATTTGAGCTCTTTAGCATTTTTCACACAAAGCTTTTAATAAATAAATCAGTAAAAAAGTTCTCAGCCGTTTTGTGGAGAAAAACAACTTTTTAGACAAAGGCACGGGTTTCAACTGTGAATTTTGCAGCTTCGACAAGACCGAGGTCTTTTCCCCTAGATCGGCCTGTTAGCTTAGCTCGTAGCTTAGCTTCTCAGCTTAGCTGCTTTAACGATCCAAAAATAAGATTTCAGATGGTTAACACAGATTTCAAAGAGAAAAGAGAATGGGAAGGTCAGTGAAGATCATCGGAGTTGACTCTTTTGTCATCCAGTGTCTTCAGTAGAAAGAGAGACAAGAAAAAACAATGAAGCTGATAAATGAAAATGAGGTTGATCATGTTCATTTATCATGCGATTAATTGATTTATTGATTATCGTGACGGGCCTACCAGGGACACTCGGGCATGCAACTGCTGGTGGAATCGAACCTCCAGCTGTTGCATTCGAGGATGACTGCTCCAACCACTAGGGATGTAACGGTACACGTGGGTGTACCGAACCGTTTCGGTACGGCACGTTCGGTTCGGTCCACCTGCGTACCGCTTCGGTTATTTTTTCACTCATTGAACGTTAATATATGCGCCGCGGAACAAAATTTCCTGGGCGCGTTTCAGCACGGAGCTATTATCGCGCAGCACGCGCAGCATTTAGCCGTTAGCTTCTCGCTGCGGTCTCCTGGTTGGGAACGTTATGGCTTTCTTGTTAAAAGACGAGCGCACATTCAAAGCTGTGTGTGTGGACGTTGTTTCACAAGACTGGATCTGCAGCAGCAACACGTCTGACGTGAACTCGTTTGAAACGACTTCATCCGAACGTGAACGAAGAAACAGCAGCTGTTACAAACTGCACTAACAGCAGCTGCTTTTAAACAACTTCATCAGGTAATTCAGAACGGTCCAGAGCAAGAACACAAACTGTATGAGTTTTTAAATCTCTGAATCTAAGTCTGAATGTTGTTTATGCGCAGGCTTTAAAAGTTATTGATCCTCGCTACGAACATCCATCACTCAAAAAGTTCAGAACTTAATGAAAAAACTAAAACTGAGGTCCAAGAAGAGGTTGTGAGTACAGTAATGAGGTTGTGAGTACAGTAATGAGGACAAATACAGCCACACTGCTGCTACTGGACAAAAACTTGATTTAGTTAGATTGTAAACAGTCTGTTGCTGCTTATTGTTCTGGTTCTGACTGTTATTGTATTTATTAAGATTTTTATTATTGTTAATATAGTTTTTTTTATTGTAGAGTGCTGTTTATTTAAAATATCATCCAAATGGGTCACTTTTATTTATTACTACAATACAATACAAACATATTTTTGGCATATTTTCAAAATAAACATTTTGTAAGTCTTTATTTTGTCTTTTTTTTGTACCAAAAATAAACCGAACCGAGCCCTCCTTGTAATTGAACCGAACCGAAATGTGATTTTAGCGTACCGTTACACCCCTACTAACCACTCAGCCACTATGTACTTTGATACACCTAATGAATGCCTATGTAAATAAAAAAAAACTAGCAGATGCTAAAGTGAATTAATTTAAAGGTTTCTTATAGAGCGTTAACTTGAAGCACTATGAAATGTTTGAGGTTTCAAATTTAGATGGTCTGAATATGTTCTTCAAAAAATCCTCGTCTGAACATGACAATAAAAGAGAAACAATGAATCGTTGGCAGACCAAAAATTAGCGCACTACAAGTAAAGCACATGTTTTAAAAAGCAGCCAAGTAATTATAAACGCATGTTTTTCTTGTTTCATTTTTATTTACTCATCAAAAAACCATTTTTCAGTATTACATGTTTTTTAACGATTAATTTGTGATTTTTTTAAGTTATGGTCCAATAATGTGTCAAAAACAAGAGAAAGAAATCAATAAAATTAAACGCACACAAATAAAACATGTTTTTAAAACGACAACAACAACAAAAGCTGAAGTTAAGTTAAAGGGGACCTCAGATGCATTTTTTACATTTTTATGTTATTTCTGTGTGCTATCTAGACCCTATTCCTTCAATTTAATGCACAAAATAATTCTTAGATAATCAATTATACCCTTTTTAATTCTGCCATTTTTAACTTTCGTTTTGAACGACCGGTTTCTGATAGAAGTTCTGAAGTCCACGCCCTTCAAAGATCTGTTTACGCCCTCGTAACAGCCAGTATCTGTAATGTGTTGTTGTTTTAAAATTAGCTCTTTTTTTATTACTCATTTGACTTACTGTTAGTGCTAGCTTAAGATAACTTACCGAAACCCGTCTGAGCGCGCCGCAGTTTGCTGCTCCTTTTAGCATTATACCACCCGAATCCGAAGCTAATGTTAGCTTGTTCCTCTTCCGGTTTTCGCCAGCTCCGCTCGGAGACTTTGGGCGTTATCGCTGTTCCAGTCAAGACAACACAAAGTTCACCAAGTGTCTCCCGTAAATTAATCCGTAAGGGGAAGGTCCTCACTGCTGCGAGGCTGCTGCGAGGCTGCAGCAAGGCTGTACAGTTGAAGCTCCGCTCCATGGCGCCGGAAGAGGGTCCCGTCGCACCCGGTCTTTCCGCCTGTGGTCTGCTCGTTTAATTTTTGCCGGCTGCGCGTTGGGAGCGATCGCAAATACACTAAAAATTGAACTAAAACATAAAAATAACAATTATACTTTATTTATAAAGCCATTTAAAAAACCACAGCTGCAACAAAGTGCTGTACACATGAAATTAATAACATATAAACAAAAGATGAGATGAAATCATGAAAAACAACAGTCATGTGTTTAATACAGAAGTGGGTTGAGCCTAACCAGGTGAGGGGCTGGACTCAGGTTTGAGGTGGGTTGTCCTCGCGCCTGTGACGTCATAGGCGCGATTGACTTCCATTTTATTTCAAAAACGAACCGTTTTCATCACAGTAAAATAAATCTACTTAGAGTAAATAAACCACTGGGTGCATTTTTTTGGCACAAGGACTGTTTTTTTATGAAGTAAATACCCAAAGTTTAGTAAAAAAACATTAAAAAGTGAATTTTGCATGTGTGGTCCCCTTTAAAGTTTTCCTGAAACATTAAAAATGTTCCATAAATTTACAAGCATCTTGTTTCCCAAAGAAGAAACACTAATAGTAAAAAATAGAGTAATAACATTTCTACTTAAAAATACATACATTCTTGATTACAAGGTTTATTCTGAAGTCAGTCAATAAGCATAAAAGTACTTCCTTCCAATTATATGCTGTGTATTACAGCCATCTGCTTCATCAGGAAACCCCAGATAACTTATTTTATGCTTTTAAAGGCTTGACGTACATGGTGTTATTCTGTGTTAGCCGATGTTTCCTCACACATAGGAAACCAGGTTCACCAGACACAAATGTGTGGATCATTTTGAATGACTGCAGGTGGTGTTGGAACAATCTGAGGAAATAAAGACAAAAATATGTGGCTTATTGTCCGCAGGAACATTTTAAACCTCAGCATAACTCTGGCTTGAATAATTTTGTCAATTTAATCTTTTAATTGTCTTGGAACACAAACATACTGCAGCTTTTAATGACAAAAAAACAGGTTTAGGTTTTATGTGATCATCAAGACGTACTAGGAATAGGATGCACTGTAACAACACTATTATTTCTGTTTTCCAGTTTGGCTCTCGTCTACTTCCATGGCCCAAAATGTGCCAGACTGCGGCATAGGGTTTACGCTCGAGTCAGAAATAAAATGTGTTGGTATGAAAAATAAATTACCAGTCATAAAAAATCTGTCTTGTTTTTTTGTTTGTTTGTTTGTTTGTTTGTTTGTTTAACTTTTGAGGAAATTTGAATGCTGAATATATAAGCATATGTTGTTTAATACATTGTTTTGTAATAATCAATCACTTTTCCTTATTTTTCTATATTAAAAATTATGTTTATTCAAGCAGCTGTTACTTAATCACATTCCTTTCTCTTTTATAAAGATAGTGATGAATGTGAGGCTCAGTTATGTGGAAATAATGCACAATGTTTTAACACACATGGAAGCTACTACTGCCGGTGTAACGATGGTTATCGATCAACAAGGGAGGTGAATTTTACAGCTGCTTCAAATACATACTGTATAGGTGAGTTGTTTATTTAAGTAATGTCAAAAACTTTTTTTCTCTTAATCATTACTTAAACACAAATATACTTTTTTCTTTAAAGATAAAGATGAATGTAAAGAGATGAAAGACATCTGTGGACCTCATGCCATTTGTACCAATGCAGTTCCCCATTACACCTGCTCTTGTAAAGAAGGATTCATCTCTTCTACCAACGTGACATTATTTAACGAAAGTGATAATGTTACATGCAGAGGTAACAGGACGATCAGTGTTTTCTACACTTTCATTTCCATTTAAGGAAACTGAGTGTTAGTTTGCTTCCTCAAGTATTTTTATATTTCATCATCCTTCTCTTACAGATCAAGATGAATGTAGAGAGGAAACGGTTTGCGGTTTGAATTCAACATGTAAGAACACACAAGGCAGTTATGTTTGTCTTTGCAAACCTGGCTTTGGACTGAAATCTGGCAAATCTAATTACACTGGAAAAGTGGAACAATGTGAAGGTGAGAGTTTAGATATGAAGTTTTGTGCATATATAATCATCCATTCATTATCTCTACCCGCTATATCCTTTCTGGATTGCTGGTGCAGTGGTGTCCATATCCAGCAGTCACTGTGCGAGAGGCAGGGTACACTCTGGACATGTCACATGTCCATCACAGGGACACATAGAGACAAATGACCATTCACACTCACCTAGGGATAGTTATGAATTATTAGAGTAACGTATGTTTTTGTCTGTGAGAAGAAACCCACATAACATGCAAACGTAACCCAGAAAGGTCCAGGCTGGGATTTGTGTACATATCATCTCATACATATTTAATCATTTTTGCCATCAGTGTTTCTTACTGTTTTAAATGTGACGTATCGATCATCCAGAATATTTATCGCTGTAAAGATATTTATTTAATGAAACTACAACTTGTTCTTGATTTGTTTCCCTTGCAGACATGTGTGAGCTTGATAAAACAATCTGTGGAAGTGGAACCTGCCACATTGGAGACAGTGGACATTACTGTACATGTTTTACTAACTATGGCAATAAGAAGTCTCGCTGCATTGGTAAATACAGATCACCTCTCACCTGCAGTTATGAAATCAGTGTTTGCATTGTATAAAAAGAGAACATTGATTTAAAAAAGCACAATAAATGTTCAATCTTCTTTTCTGTTTTTCAAGATATGGATTGTGGTGTTTTTAAAAAAGCTAATGATCTGTCAGAGGTAAATCCCGGTCAGGCTACGTTTTAACTTCCATATTTTTAACATATGCAGTCGCGCACTTCATTTTCATCTTTCCCAAATCTTTTTCTCAGACATTCAGCATTGTAGAGGATCATGTGAAGCAACTGAGCAAAGGTTGCCTGGAGCAGACCGAAGGCAGGGATCCAAGGGAGTTGGATGGAAAGAGCTTTCTAAAGGTACAAGCGTTTAATAGAACCCAGGTCTTTTGTTTTGAAAAATGAAACAAAGTTTAAAATTCCTCCAACGTAAGAGAGAGATAAGAGATTTATTTATTAACATTGCACCAGTTAATTAATACAACGTGATTATGTAAACACAGTCGTCCAGAAGAGGGAGAGTGTGCAAAGCTGCAGCATTTCCAAACACATGACATGTTCTTCTGCGCGGCCGCACTCATCCGTCTCCGGATGAAGGTCAAACAGATATGGAAAAAGGAAAAACACAATAGGTATCATTTGTGATATTCAAAAAAAGAATCTATCAAAGATTGCCTTAAGACACTCTATGATAAAGTCCCAAAAACTCTATCAGCAATAAGCACAACCAGACAAGACATTGTTGCAGATTTGACGACATGCAAGGAGATCAAAAGAGTCTGTGAGCAGCACTCAGATAACACAGTTCAGCAGTTGTTAAGCTTGGCGCCTCTGAGCACTCTCCCAGGGACCTCTGGGGAGGGAGGGGGGGGGGTCAGCAGTGTCTCTCAGCTTCACTCCAGGAGAATAGTTTCCAGAACAGCCTTCTTTTCAAGGTCGTGTGCAGAAACCAGATTAGATAGTTTTTGTTTATCTTCAATCCAGGCCACAGTGTTCTTTTTGACTGCAGCCTTCCAAAGTCCAGGTGCTGTTCAGGTCCAAAATCGCCGAATCATATGAGGTTCCGAAGCTACGAACCCCCATCCGTGCCCTGATTAATGCCGGGCGGCTGTAAACGAGTTCCAAAGCGCACCGCAGGTCCGCGGTGGTCTACCGCCGCTCCCATTGTGCGGTTCAGTTCGTACAACAGCTGGGTTGAGGAGCTCACAGCCCGGATCAGAGAATCTTGCTGATCAGGAAGTTTGGCCAGCGCGCCGATAGCCGCCGCAGTCTTCCTGATCTTCCAGTAACAGACAGCTCCGCTCACGCCAAAAAACAGAGCAGCTGCCACCAATATCCCAATAATCCACAAATCTTCCACGTCTTCGACAGACAGGACGGTCAAACACATGGGTTGCCACTGTCCCCACGAGTCCATCATGTATCCGACAGCGTGCGTGTCAGAGGGGCAGACCGCTTCTCCTGGCCCGGTCCGCTTCGTGGAAAAAATCTTATCTATAGATGAAACAGCCCAATTTATTAAATCCATCGCAAATTGGTTCGAGTGAGCGCTGAAGAGTCACGGACGAGACAAAAAGCAAGCAGGGAGGAGGAAAACTTAGGGAGGATAGGAGCAAAAAGATATGCGACTTGCTCTGCCGAGAAGCGGAAGTAGAAACGTGTACAGAAAGTGAAAGTTCTGTGATTAGATATTTGCTACCCAAACTTGTAGATTGATGAAGCAGTAGAATTCTGGTATTTCTCTGTTTATTTCCTTGTCTCAGACACTCATGTAGTTCTCTGTTCTCTCCTGCTCTGGCTTTAGATTCTGCAGTCGATGATCGACAAGCTTTTGTCTACTAGAGCCCTGAATGATAACAGGAAAGTCTCCACCTTTCTGGACTTGGTGGAGCAAGCTCTCAGGCTCATTGGACCTTTCGTAACAACCCCTGGGACCAGAATGACCTCCTCTCACACAGGTTAAACAGAAAACCAATGTACATTAGTTGACATAAGTTGATTTAAAAAATAAAAATATGCACAGTTCAGACTGTCTTCTGTCCAGAAATAAAACAATCTACTTCTGCACAGTGCTATGTGCATCTATAATGATACATTTCAATTTTTAATACATGGAATTACTGATTCTGCACATTCTGCTTTTGTTTGTTCACTGAAATTTTCACCACCACCAGAACTTGAGCTAATGGCACATACTGGCTCAGTCAACCCTCAAGAAACAAAGACTTTATCTTCAAAGCATGCTCAAATGGACATCAAGATGGAGGTAGCTGCTGGAAATCTCTCCCAGTACCCTGGTAATGATGATGTCTTTATTCATTATATTTTAAACATAACACTTTGAATTTAAACACTAACCCTATGTAATCCTGGTATTAAAGGGTTTGCTGTGGCGTCCTTGTTAAGTTATTCAAACCTGGAAGAATCTGCAGATGGCTTCTTTGGTGGGATGAAACAAGAGGAGAACCAGATCTTTAAGATAAACTCCAAAGTTGTGACTGTCATTGTCAGTAATACAGACACAAGTCATCTCAAAGAGCCGGTCAACATAACTTTGTACCACCTTGATCAGGTAAAGAAGACAGCGTGCTCCATTTGATTTCACTGTAATAAGCATATAATGATCTTCTTCTTCTTCTTCTTTTGGCTTTTCCCTTTTCAGGGGTCGCCACAGCGAGTCATCCTCCTCCACCTCACTCTGTCCTCTGCATCCTCTGTCCTCACTCCAACTACCTTCATGTCCTCTCTAACTGCATCCATATATCTCCTCTTTGGTCTCCCTCTTTGTCTTTTTCCTGGCAGCTGCATTTCTAACATCCTTCTACCAATATACCCACTGTCCCTCCTCTGGACATGTCCAAACCATCTCAGTCTGGCCTCCCTAACTTTATCTCCCAGTTGTTCAACATGTGCTGTACCTCTGATGATCTCATTCCTGATCTTATCCATCCTTGTCACTCCTAAGGAGAACCTCAGCATCTTCATTTCTGCCACTTCCAGCATAGCTGGTCTCACCACTGTCTTGTAAATTTTTTCTTTGACCTTTGCTGACATCTTTTTGTCACAAATGACTCCTGAAACTTTTCTCCATCCACTCCATCCTGCCTGGACTCTCTTCTTCACCTCTTTACCACATTCCCCATTTTCCTGGACAGTGGACCCCAAGTACTTGAAGTCCTGCACCTTTGTGACCTCTGCTCCTTGTAGCCTCACTGTTCCACCAGCCTCCCTCTCATTCACACACATGTACTCTGTCTTACTACGGCTGACTTTCATTCCTCTTCTTTCAAGTGAATACCTCCACCTCTCCAAGTTCTCTTCCACCTGTTCCCTGTTCTCACCACAGATCACAATGTCATCTGCAAACATCATAGTCCATGGGGATTCCTGCCTGACCTCATCTGTTAGTCGGTCCATCACCAGAGCAAACAAGAAGGGGCTCAGAGCCGATCCTTGATGCAATCCCACCTCCACCTTGAAGCTATCTGTCACTCCTACAGCACATCTCACCACTGTCCTGCTGTCCTCATACATGTCCTGTACCAGTCTAACATACTTTTCTGCCACTCCAGATTTCCTCATGCAATACCACACCTCCTCTCTTGGCACCCTGTCATATGCTTTTTCTAAATCCACAAACACACAATGGAGTTCTTTCTGACCCTCTCTGTACTTCTCTATCAACATCCTCAAAGCAAAGATGGCATCTGTGGTGCTCTTTCTTGGCATGAAACCATACTGCTGCTCACAGATAGTCACATCTTGTCTAAGTCTTGCTTCCACAACTCTCTCCCAGATCTTCATTGTGTGGCTCATCAACTTAATTCCCCTGTAGTTGCTACAACTCTGTACATCACCCTTGTTCTTAAAAATGGGAACCAGCACACTTCTTCTCCATTCTTCAGGCATTTTCTCACCCTCAAATATTCCATTAAATATTTGAGTCAAAAACCTCACTGCCATCTCTCCAAGACATTTCCAAACCTCCACTGGTATGTCATCAGGTCCTACTGCCTTCCCCTTCTTCATTCTTTTCAGAGCTTTCCGGACTTCACCCTCACTAATCTTTCCCACTTCCTGGTCCACAGTTTCTATGACCTCCACTCTTCTTTCTCTTTCATTCTCTTCATTCATTAGCTCCTCAAAGTAATCCTTCCATCTTCCCATCACACTCTCCTCACTTGTTAGAACATTCCCATTCCCATCTTTAATAAGCCTAACCTGCTGCACATCCTTTCCAGCCTGATCCCTCTGTCTTGCCAATCGGTACAAGTCCTTCTCGCCCTCTTTAGTGTCCAGTCTCCCATACAACTCATTGTACGCCCTCTGCTTTGCCTTAGCTACTTCCCTCTTTGCTCTATGTCCCATCTCCTTATATTCCTGTCTCCTCTCTTCAGTCCTCTCACTGTCATATTTCTTCTTGGCTAATCTCTTTCTTTGAATGGCGTCCTGCACTTCACTATTCCACCACCAGGTTTCCTTATCATCCATTCTCTGTCCAGATGACACACCAAGTACCTTCCTACCTGTCTCTCTAATTACTGTTGCTGTAGTAGCCCAGTCACTTGGAAGCTCTTTCTTACCACCCAGAGCCTTTAACAGCTCGTCTCTGAATTTCTCACAACATTCTTCCTTCTTTAGCTTCCACCATTTGGTCTTCTTCTCTGATTTCTGGGCAGCACGGTGGCACAACTGGTAGAGCTGCTGCCTCTCAGCGAGAAGGTTGCCGGTTCAAATCCCGGTCCGGGGCCTTTCTGGGTGGAGTTTGCATGTTCTCCCCGTGCATGCGTGGGTTTCCTCCGGGTACTCCGGTTTCCTCCCACAGACCAAAAAACATGCATGTTAGGCTGATTGGTGACTCTAAATTGACCCTAGGTGTGAGTGAGAGAGTGGATGGTTGTTTGGTGTGAGTGAGACAGGTCCCTCTTGTAAATGAGTCCCCATGACTCAACGAGGCTAGCCTGTAAATAAAGGTTGAATGAATGAATGAATGAATTTTACTCTTTTTCTCTTCTTCGCAACAACAGTCATTCTACACACAACCATCCGATGCTGTCTGGCCATGCTCTCCCCTGCCACAACCTTACAGTCTCCAATCTCCCTCAGGTTTTCTCTTCTACACAGAATGTAGTCAACCTGCGTACTCCTTCCTCCACTTTTATAGGTCACTCTATGTTCCTCCCTCTTTTGGAAATAGTTATTAACTATAGCCATTTCCATTCTCTTGGCAAAATCCAACACCATCTGTCCTTCCTGGTTTCTTTCCTTGACACCAAACCTACCCATCACTTCCTCATCCCCTCTGTTTCCTTCACCAACATGTCCATTCAGGTCTGTTCTGATCACCACTCTTTCCTCCCTGGGAATACTCTATCACTTCATCCAAATCTTTCCAAAATGTATCTTTCTCCTCCCCATCACATCCGACATGTGGAGCATAACCACTGATGATGTTTAGCATTAGACCTTCTACTTCTACCTTCAGGCACATCGCCCTATCTGACACTCTCTTCACCTCTACTACATTATTTGCCAACTCCTCCTTCAGGACCACCACTACTCCATTCCTCTTTCTATCCACACCATGGTAAAACCATTTGAACCCTGCTCCAATACTGCGGGCCTTGCTGCCCTTCCACTTGGTCTCTTGGACACATAAAACATCTACCTTTCTTCTCTGCATCATGTCAGCCAGCTCTCCACCTTTGCTTGTCATTGTCCCCAATAAGCTTTTAATTATAATTAACCTACCGGTAAATTCATTCCTTTGATGGTGTATTAATTTGTTTTACAGTCAAATGAAACCTCCCACACATGCGTGTTCTGGAACTCTTCAGAGGATGGGGGGACGTGGTCACCTCGAGGTTGCAGTGTTGTAGAGTCAAACCCAAAATTCACTGTGTGCTCCTGTAACCACCTGAGCAGCTTTGCTGTGCTTTTGGCCCTCTACGAAATAGAGGTGAACTTTTTTTTAAGGCTGCAATGATGAATGTTGTGCTTAAATACCACATCATAATGTTTATTCTCCAGTCCATACGTGCTGACATGAGAATTATTTCTCTCATCAGGACCATTTTGAGCTGCAGCTGATCACCTGGGTGGGCCTGTCTCTTTCACTAATTTGTCTGTTCATCTGCATCTTGACATTCTCAATGATCCGTTCCATCCAAAGTCCAAGAACTACCATGCACCTGCACCTCTGCATCAGCCTCTCCGTCGCTATCATTATCTTTCTTGCAGGCATCACACAAACAGAGAATAAGGTAAATACTATAAAAGCTGTGTGCCGTCATAATGTCCTTAAATGTTTCAACTACTTACAAACACTACATATAGGCATAAATATCAAATCTAAGTGCAGCTGGATGATTAATGCAAGTGGTAGAGATTATCTCATGAAGCAGTCCTTTCTCTTTTTTACTTGTTTGATTATCCTTTTTGTTTGTTTGTTTGTTTGTTTTCATCTTTCTCCTCCTTAGGTTGGATGTGCAGTTGTAGCAGGGATGTTGCATTTCTTCTACCTGGCAGCATTTTGCTGGATGTGTCTGGAAGGCGTACAGCTCTTCAGGATGGTAGTGCTGGTCTTTAACACCAATTTTAAAACAGCCTACATGATGGCAGGTGGCTATGGAGTCCCGGCTGTGATTGTTACTGTCTCTGCATTGGTTAATGCCAAGGGATATGGCACTGAGAGATAGTAAGTTTCCTGTGTTATTAGCTATTGTTGCTATTATTATTTTTTCTTTAATAATTAACTCTTGGATCTCAATGAATTATTCACAAAAATCTGTTTACATTTTAGTTGTTGGCTAAACCTGGATTCCATTTGGAGTTTCTTCGGTCCTGCATGTGTCATCATCACCGTAAGATTTTATGAATATATTTTAATATCTTGTTACTCAACCCTATTCCTTTTTTAAACCCATGAACTGTTCTCTTCCAGGTAAATATTGTCTTCTTTCTCATCACTGCATGGAAACTGGCACAGAAGTTTTCAAGCTTGAACCCCGATCTGGACAATTTGCAGAAAATAAAGTAAGTTGTCGCTACCCATAAACTTACTGCAACAATTAAAACCACATTAATTGCAATACAGTAAATGCAAATCATATTTTCCAATGTGGACTGAAGAGCTTTTTGTTGCCCTATTCTACAAATTATACAGTGTGACTACCTTCTCCTCAACACAAGTTGCATGAAATGTTGTGTTTCAATGCCCTATTATTGATCTGTGGTCATTTGCTGCCACCTGCAGGGCATTCATCGTTACTGCAGTGGCTCAGTTGTGCATTCTGGGCATCATGTGGATCTTCGGGTGTTTCCAGTTTGAGAGGGGCACCATAGCCATGTCTTATTTGTTCACAATATTTGGCAGCTTTCAGGGAGTTATGCTCTTTGTCATGCATTGTCTGTTTTCTAAACAGGTTGGTTTAGATGCTGTTATCCAAAATGATACTTGCTCTGCTAATTTCTGACACCAGAACTCAATTTGCATTCTGATTCCAGGTGAGAGAGGAATATGCAAACATTCTGTCTCGTTTTTGTGCACCACAAAAGAGAAAACACTCCGAGTTCAGTTTCTCACATTCCAGCAAAGCACATGTAAGGAACCTCTCTTTTTCACTGCAGTGGGTCTTTTTAAAGGTTTTAAGACACATGAGATATATTGTATAATGTAATGATTGTTCCATATTTAATCAGTTGTATTGAAGTTTGGGGAAAAGCATGTAAAACTATTACAAACCCTGTTTTTATTGTATAAAAAAGAGCTATAAGAATTATTAGTAGGAAGTGCTATGGTCACCCAACAAATATTTCATCCGTTTAAATTATTAAAATTGTATGATTTGGTATTTTACAAGTCATGTATAAAACTTTTAAAAAATTACCCCCCAAATATTAAATTAAAATGTGTTTAAAGTTATTAAACCTTGAAGGGAATGTAAATGTTTGTAAAACCTCCATTTAGGACTAGTTTGAAGGAGCTGAGTTGTAAATCAGGAAACAGGATTGTGTTGACTTGATATCACCATAAACATTTATAAAACTGTTTGTTTTAAAAGATGATTAAATCAAAGTTGTTGGGAAGGTGTGGTGCAGGTGAAGTGAAGGTTGTTGTTTGTTTGTAGTTATTTTGTATTTTTTAAACAAGGGGCAGATATTATAACACTATTTTCGTCTTTCTGCACATTTTCATTCAGTGTTTTTTTTTCTTCTGATGAATTTGTTTTATTTTGAATTTAAAAAACATGCAGCGCTGCTGGGGCTGTTTGTTTACGTCGTAGTTTCAGGGAAACGTTGGCTCAAACTTTATTGTTCTTCATCTTCTGACTCTCATCATATTCTATCGAGTGGAAACTCTTCAGATTAAACAAGTTAGATGTTTCCACCGCTAGTTAGAACGACTCCGTCACGTTTTGAAAAATAAACAAACCGAGGACTCGCTGCAGATGAGACCTGCAGTTTAACAAAACCGAACTACGTCCACACCGACGAATTAGTCTTTCCTCTCATCAGTGATGTCGTCTGCTTTCTCTTCGCTTGTGAAACTTTGTTCAGTCACATTCTGACGGTCATGAGCACTCGTTTGACTCGTTTTGAAGCGAAAACTTAACGCGCTTTGGAGACTAGCTTAGCTTTTAGCCTGCTACCGCTAACGCCTGCTGCTGGACTGAGCGCTGCGTAACAACGACGTCACCACGCACTAGTGCTGGACGATAATTCAATAACGATAAATATCGCGATATACTTTTATTCAATAACGATGATATGAAGTTTAAGCATATT
>JBBPBX010007592.1:33338-55300 GCA_038048925.1 Garcialebias charrua | reverse complement strand
AACAGCTTCACCATTAATGACCACAGGAGTGGCAACTGAACAAAACACCCTCTTTAGAGATTATTGGCTAGTTATAGTAGTGTGGGTTAGTGTAAGTTTTATTTTATAGGCAGTTTTATAAAAACAAACACCATAAGAAAAATTACATCTCAAATTTTCTGGTACAAAACATTTAAATAAATAAAACTGGACATGAAAAATAGATCAGTTTATCTTTATGATTGTTCATAGATCCATTCAGGTCTTAGACTCGAGGGACAGGAGTGGACAGTTTGTGTGTCCACTCCCGTCCCTCCCCACCCCTCCCTCAGTGAGCAGTCGTCCTCTGCTTTCTTTCCGTCTCTGATGGGACGTCCTCTTACTGCTTCAGAGCAGCGAGGGGCGTTTATCTCTGACCCACAGGTTCGGCCTCACTGTCTAAGCTGCCAAAACAGACCCATTCAACAATGTGCTGAGTTCATCAATGACACACACACACACTCATAGGAAAATGCATACACACAAATTCACACTGTAAAAAGTGTCAATAAAACGATATAATCTGTACAACGATTGTTTCCAAATAAATAATGATGGAGATATTTTCTTTTGATGAATTGTGATTTTTTTTTTTTTATATTTTTATTCCTAGTCAAACATCCTATTAGCTGAACAATACAAACCATCATTTTGGTCGATTTAAGAATGACCGTCACATCAAATTGAAAACACAGAAACGGTCATAGCCCGGTCAATTTGACAAATTTTGAGCTAGATTTTGGTGTTCTGGTTGATCAAAGTCAACCTTAACACTGATTTATAGCTGACAGAGCAGACAATCTTTTATTTATAACAAAAAATGTATATATGATTACCATATTTTTCAAACTATAAGGCGCACCAGATTTTAAGGCGCATTAAGAGAAACAAAAGAGTTAGATATGTCAAACTTTATTCTGCTCATTCGCAGTAATGCTCAACATTGTTCAGTTGTAACACATAAAATCAGTTCAAGGTCATTAAGCACAACCAGGATTAATACATAAAGCGCACTGGATTATAAGACTCACTGTTGATTTTTGGGAAATTCAAAGGATTTTAAGTGCCTTATAGTCCAAAAAATACAGTAGACATTTGTTCCTATTGAGCCTCGAACACTCATTTACAAGAGAGACCTGTTATTTAATGCAATTTATTAGACTCAACTTTGACTATGAGCAAAATAGCTCATGTATCAATGGACAGACTTTATTGAAACTACAAGTAATCAATTTTAGCAAGCAAATAAATCTTTATATCTCTTTTATTTTCTCAGTTACAACTTTGTATGTATGTAATGATTGATTGAGTGAACTTTTTTAACCAAGCAAATCCCAATGACATCACATGTTCCATTTTTAAAAGAGTCCTGGGTCTGAAGGCAGCCTAAAAAAAAAATATGATTTTGAACATTCCTGTTTAATTATTGTTCACAATTTTACAGGTATTCAGTAAAAATGTACCGTAGTTTTTGGACTATAAGGCGCACCAGATTACTAGACTCACTGTAGATTTTTGAGAAAATTTGAGGATTTTAAGATAGCCTTATAGTCTGAAAAATACGGTGTTGTAGTAGTTGAGGACATTGGACAATTTTCGTTTAAAAGTTTGACATGCAAGGTAGCTGGTGTTATGCATTCCTTCAAGTAATGTTGTTAGTTTTGACATCCTAAAAAAAAGATGTTAAAGTTCAACTGTGAGTGAAATAACAGACTCAAGTGGCTATTTCTTATAGTGTAGTCTTATCATTCACTTTCACACACCAAAAAAAAATACAAATTGCAGGCAGGAAAGAGCAGGACAGCCTCAGTCCCTTTGGCTTTTGGATGTCTGCGGGGGCCTCTGTGACAACTCCTGCCCGCTCCGCTGCCGGGTGCCTATCAACTTCCGACAGGTCAGATCCTCAAACACGCACATTCACCGAGGTCCCCAACCCGCGACCTCTCTCCTGTCACAACTGTCACTTGACTTCAGTGAGCAGAAAGCCTGTTTTATCAGAAAACCTGAGGCTTGGCTCTGACAAAGCCGAGGAACTGACCCCAGTGTATATTTAGCAGCAGCTTGGCAGCCACCCATCCCAACTGTCGAGGCTGTCAGCCTCACAAGCTCACCGACCTTCATTCTTTCCCCTCATCACTTTGATTATGTACAAGAGAGAGTTGCCTCGAGGGCTCATTTACAAAAGCGTCCTGCTACAAACTAAAGAATGATGAACAGCAATGGTAGAATTTCCTTAAACAACAAACAACAAAAAAAAAGAAAAAAAAAACGTAGGAGAGAAATAGAAAGTGAAATGCAAAGTATCAAAACTAGCAAAACACCACAAGGTAGATGTACAAAATCAAAAACAAGAACATATCTGCAATGGTTTTTGCCAGGTTTCCAAAAGATTTTTAAAACCATTTAGAGAGGTCAAGGCCGAGAGCTTCAAATCTTTTTGTAAGATATTCCAGGAAGCAGGAGCAGAGTAGGAGAAGGCCTTTTTTCCAAGTTCAGTCCTCACTGACGGAAAAATGCAGGTGATGATGTCCTGAATTAAAGCTAAAAGTGTGTTTGTTAAGGTTAGTAAACTGTAGCAACCATTTTAAGTCTTGCTGATTGGATATTTTGCTAGCTGTGGGTCTCTTCTGAAGTTGGCATACTGAAGCACAACTTTGTCAATCAGTAAAGATAAAAAGACCACAGGTTTCCTTTATCACGTTGAACTGTTTACTATTATCCCGGACAAGCCCCATTACCAAAAATAAAAAATAAAAAACTTAAAAAATAAAATAAAATAAAAAGAGGTTGCAGTGGAAGATACACAAGTAACACGAGCATGCTACGATGCATCAGGATGCATCAGGCAAGTACCAATGACGCCATCCCAATTATTATTTTTAAAATGTAATGTAAAAATGCACAAGCTAGCTCAGTGGTTACTTTGAAATAAGATAAAGTTTCCCACAGCCGAAACCTGGGGTTCAACCAAAGGTTCATTCATTCAACCTTTATTAAGGCAGGTTAATATCATTGAGCCTTGAGGACTCATTTACAAGAGGGACCTGTCTACAAACTAAAGAATGATGACAACAATAACAGTAGAATTTCCTTGAACAATCAACAATAGACTAACATAAGAGAGAAATACAGATTTTTTTAAAACAAGTTAAAACAAAGATATCAAAGTAGCAAAACAGACAGATTATAAGGTAGATGTAGAAAATCAAAAACAGGAACATGTCTGCATTGGTTTTTGCCAGGATTCCAACAGATTCTTAAAGCCATTTAGAGAGGTCAAGGCCGAGAGCTTCAGATCTTTTTGTAAGATATTCCAGGAAGCAGGAGCAGAGTAGGAGAAGGCCCTTTTGCCAAGTTCAGTTCTCACTGACGGAACACTGCAGGTAATCATGTCCTGAGAGTGCACGCTGTAGCTGCACTCACGCAAAGACATGTAGGAGGAGATGTATGAAGGCAGCAGACCAAGAAGTGATTTAAAGATGAAAATGTACCCGTGGAAGAGTCTGTGTGAGGTTAATGATGTCCAGTTAACCAGTGAATACAGGGTGCAGTGGTGGGTATGATAATCGCAGCCAGTTATGAATCTTAGTGCACCATGATAGACATACAACATCTTCAGGGTGCATGTAGGAGCATTCATGTAGAGAATGTCACCGTAATCAATGGAGGGAAGGAAAGTCACAGAAACAAGGTGTTTCCTAGCATTCAGTGTTAGACATGATCTGTTTCTGAAAAAGAAACCCAGTTTAACTTTCAATTTCTTTACTAGATTTTCCACCTGGAGTTTAAAAGAGAAATGCGAATCGACCAGGATACCCATATATTTATAGGAATCAACAAACTCAATAGGGACACCATTTGAGGATAAAATCAGAGGAAGAACTGCTGGGACCAACTTCCTATTTGAAAAAAATGCATCCCTTTGGTTTTATCAGCATTTAGGACAAGTTTTAGACGGAACAAATCTGACTGGATGATGTCAAAAGTGGATTGCAAAAGCTGGAAAGCATTTGCAACTGTTTTAGCTTGACAGTAAACAACTGTGTCATCAGCATAGAAATGTAAGGATGCATCAGGGATGCTCTGACCTACTTTACTAATGTAGATTGTAAAGAGGGTTGATCCTAAGATTGAGCCTTGTGGTACACCATTTTTAACTGTTAAATAACTGGAAGAAGTACAGTTTTGTTGAACAAATTTCCTCTGATAGGAAAGATAGTTAGAAAAACAAAATAAGGTGTGATCTGAGAAACCGATTTCTGAGAGCTTATGACACAAGATGTTATGATACACTGTGTCAAAAGCTTTAGACAGGTCTAAGAAAAGTGCAGCACAATAATCCTTAGCATCCAATGCTTCAACAATGTCATTAAGAACCTTCAGTGAAGCAGTTGTGCTGTGTTTTTTTTCCTGAAACCAGATTGGTGGAGAGGTAAGATGTTAAATGAGTCCAGATAATTTTTGATTCGAAAGTTTATCAGTTTTTCTAGAACCTTGGCTAAAATGCAGAGTTTAGAGATCGGCCGATAGTTGTTCAGTGAGGTGGGGTCACCTCCCTTCAGCAAAGGAAGAACAAAGGCTGTTTTCCAAGCATCCGGAATGGAGTTTTGGCTTATGGACAGGTTAAAGATGTGGGTCACAGGGACTGTAATGGTATGAGCAGCCAGCCTTAAGAAATAAGGTGGAAGTTCATCTGGACCTGCAGATTTTTTTTAGGATCAAGATCTTTTAGCAGTTTATTTACCTCACTGACTGAGAACAGAGAAAAAGAGAAGGTGTGATTAACTGAGGATTGACTTGTAGGAGGGATTTGATTTGTAGAAGTTTGGTTATTAGATGAAGTGGCTGATTTTCCATTAGTAACTGTGTCAAATAATGAACTAGAAACAACAAAATGTTTATTGAAACCGTTCAGGATCTCATGCTTATTTGACACAGAAACAGAGTCATGATTGGGGGATGCCTGAGAGAGATTTGATGGTTTTCCAGAATTTTTTAGGGTCGTTTAGATTTTTGGAGATCTGAGATAAGAAATAATTACGTTTTGCAGCTTTGATGTCAGTTGTGCATTTATTCCTCAGCTGCCGAAAATTCAACCAATCAGTGTCTGAGCCAGATGTTCTCTCTGCAGCCCAAGAATAGTCTCTCCTGTGCAGGAGGTCAGTTAGTTCAGGAGTAAACCAGGGGCTGTCACGTCCCTTTATCCTGAACTGGTGGAAAGGAGCGTGTTTGTTCACAAAATAAATTAAACTATTATGAAAATAGTTCCAAGTGGTGTTCAAGTCGTTGAATGATAGAATACGTTCCCATTCAAAGTGGGATAGATCCTAGAGGAATGACTGTTTACAAAAACATTTTAAATCCCTTTTTTGAATTATTCTGGGCTTAGAAGGTGGAAGTTTAATACTTCTAAAAGGTGCTATCACACAGTGATCTCTCAGAATGTCAGCAAATACACCTGTACCAGGAAATTTGTGAGGTGTATTTGTTAGAAACAGGTGTAGGGTGGAAGATTTTTAAGGACAATTTTTGTTTGGTCTAGTGGGAGAGTTAATAAGTTGGGTTAGATTGAGTGATATGCAACATTCCTTGAATTTATCACAGAGGGGGTCGACTTATCCCAGTTAAAGTTGAAATCTCCTGCCACAAAAATCTCATTGAATTTTAAATTTCCTATGAATTCTGTCAGAGAGGACAGAGCCTCAGGTGTTGCGGACGGGGAAGGATAACAACCCACTACAGATAAGATTTGGCCTCCATTCAAAGTGATGTTCACAGCTAAGGCCTCACACTGGTTTGGGATTGTTTTTACAGATGCAATACTGGCAGCCAAAGAATCTCTGATGTAAATAGCAACTCCACCACCTCCCTTTTTTTGATGATTACTGTGATAGAACTTAAATCCATTGATTACCAGATCATTATTCAGAACAGATTTGTTGAGCCAAATTTCAGAGATGACGATTACATCTGCCCCAGAAGAACTGACCAGAATTTTCAAGTCATTAAGTTTTTTCAGAAGGCTACGAGCGTTTACATGCAGGAAATAAAAACCTGACCTGTTTTTAAAGTCATCTGGTGTACTATAGTTAGTGGGGAGTCCTGGGTAGGGCTGAATCCCTGAGATCAATAACAACATTATTATCAGACTTTTTCTTTACTTCTTTGTCACTAATGTGTAATTACAGGAGTTAATAGTGACCCCCATAATTGAACCATGAGAAACTTTAATGAAGACACGATCATTCAGAACCCAAAAGCAGTGAAAGTCGCAGTTATGGGCAGATCCAGACGTGTTAACAAGATTCCGTGATTCCAGATAGTCAGAGATCTGAAAATAATGACAATAATAAGAATGATGCAGAAAAGTCTCAGATCATAAAGCATCACAAATTAAATGGGCAAACAAATGTGATGAAGTGGCCCAACTGCAGTTTGAGTTGGGCTGAGGGGGGGTTCAGCCCCCCTGTGAAGATGGATGGATGTGGCCATGGGAAACAGAAGCAAACAAATCCAATGAGGTGGCCCAACTGCAGTTTGAGTTGGGCTGAGGGAGGCTTAGGTAGTACAGGTTCGACCACAGAAGCTGTATGGTGTTTTTTTAATACAAAAAACAAAGTAGTTGGGATGGCACTATCTGCGGGAGCAGTGCCAGGATAGCCCCTGTGCGAAAACCTACAGTCAGTCTAGATAAAAAATACTAACAATGGCAAACAGCTAAACTTGTAAAAAGTAAAATTAGTTTTATTTACAGGGTAGCTGGACTCTCCCTTAGAGATAGGGATAAAAAAAAGTTCAAATATCCAGGAGAGACTCGGAGTAGAGCTGCTGGTCCTTCACATTGAGAGGAGCCAGTTGGGGTGATTTGGGCATCTGGTAAGGATGATCCTTGGAAACCTCTCTGGGGAGGTTTTCCAGGCATGATTTTAGTTCTGAGTGGTGGCACTTAAATGGGGGGTTCCGCAGGGGTCCATCCTGGGTCCTCTCCTATTCTCCTTATACCTACGGCAACTTGGTGCTATTTTCCGGAAACACAACATACCTTTCCACTTTCCACAGAATCTGGATTAAATTGGATTATGATGGCAACGCTTTGCTTTTTGGCGTTTTGTGGAGCACTGGCCTATCGGCAAATGAGGGAGAATCAGTAGGACATAATGCTGGAGTACCCGAAGTCAGATCTGCACCGTGACCTCGAAAATCAGCTGTTTACGAGCTAATCCGGAAGGTGAACACGATCTCTGAGGATTGTTGATCACCCGCACAGCTTGGGACTCTGGACGTTGTACTGGTCAACATCTAAGGGGGCCATAGCTTGGTTCAGTGGAAAAAGTCCCGAATTAGATCATACTGTATTTGGATAAGAGTTGCCCAGCAGGACTCAAGGCTGCAGAAAATTACACTGTGGGCCTGAAGTGAAAAAAAATTCTCATACTTATCTGACTTACCCTAAACAACCTTGGAAAAAGGCTGGATATCAAATCATTCCTGAGATGTGTTTACTGAGGACAAACAGCTGCACCTATTGCTACCCCCCCCTCGCCCCGGAAAACTTTTCTATGAGCGTTATCGGAGGCCGGCTGGTTACATCTCAGAACTGTTGCTATCTGGTGGCTCATGGACAGAAATCTCACTGCCTCAACCTCAAAATGCAACATGTGATTGTCTTAACTGTGCTTCTGGTAGAGTTTTTTGACGTCTCATATGGTGTCCTGAAAGACAAAATGTGATCTATATTTTTTGTAATACCAACGCTTTGACCCTCATGGTTCTTTCCTTGTTTTCACACCTTTGACCTTCATCCCGATAAGGATGGGAGAGGCCGCGCTGAAGAACAAAATGTGATATGTCTTTTGATATCTCATGCTGAATCCTCACCAAACGCTTTTCGCGCAGCCGAAGCAGCCACTTTACATTAAAAGTCTATGTGACCGCACATCTTGGAGCAGCGGGGCGTGACGCGGCGCGTCTTCAGCATTTCAAGCAGCGCAGCAGCACCCGGCAGTCCCTTTTCACGCACGTGCGCAGCCGAGCAGCAGGAAGCAAGAATATTCTTGCTTCTGCTGCTCGTAGCGTCGCAGCAACCACTCAGGAGAGACTCTGCTATTGTGATGACGTAATGACGACGGGACTTTCTGTGGACGAAAACAGCATCCGGTAGGAAAACCTTGCATTTTTAAAGTTGCTGCTGTCCACTCGAGCATACTGTACATCACCACAAACATAAAAAAAAATGTTTTAATCTCAACAAAGACTATTGCAGCTGCAGTTCAACTCGTAGAAAACCCACTCAAGTGTTAACGAGGCTCACGTGAAGTTGATTTTATCTGCTCGGTGCACAGAAAAACAACACTATCTGACTGGGAAGGGAGCCACACGTTGCTCCCACTGCGCGTCTGCAGTGGAAACAGACATCTGTTGACAAGCAGCAAACACGGTGCGTTGGGAGCTTTTTGATACGTTTAGTGAGGACCAGGCATCATATGGTCTGATAGCAGCAGCTTCACACACGTAGTCCCCTTCAGGATGACTGTGCGTACATATTCACGCTGTACTGGTGCAAACTTGTGCAATGTTAATAAAAGTACTCTGACTCTGACACCTCTACGCCGATGACTGTCAAATTTACTTACCCCTAAGACACAATGGTACATGCTCTATTCAACCTCTGCTCGACTGCTTGGCTGACATCAGGGACTGGATGGCTTTAAATTTCTTAAGTTTCAATGAAAAGAAGTCTGAAGCCACGTTGTTCCCTTCCAATGACACAATCTCGAACCACTGCATCAACCTTTCTGCTCTAGCCCTCTCTGCAAAACAAAAAGTCGCAAATCTGGGAGTTATAATGGACCCTTCCATGAAACTCAACAGCCATGTAAGTATGATCGTTAAATCCTGTTTTTTTCCAGCTGAGGCGACTATCTAAGCTGAAGCCCATATTATCCAAAAAATAACCTGGAGACAGTAATACACACATTTATTACATCTAGGCTTGATTACTGCAATTCACTCCACTTTGGTATCATTCAGACCACCATTGCATGATTACAACTGGTCCAGAACGCAGCAGCCCGATTTTTAACCAGTACACGCAAAAGAGAGCACATTACAACAGTCTTGGCCTCCCTGCACTGGCTATCGGTTCCTCTTCAAATCCAGTTCAAAATTCTCCTATATGTCTACAAATCGCTGAACAGTCTCACCCCCGCCTATCTCACTGATCTGCTACAGCTGTATGTCCCATCACGTGCTTTGAGGTCAGCGAACCAGGTACTTTTAACAGATCCAGGAACTTGTCTTGAACGCAGAGGTGGCAGGGCATTCTCTGTAGCAGGCAAAATACTTTGGAACGAGTTACCTGTGCTTGTCAGACAGGCCCCCTCCCTCTCGGTCTTCAAATCCCGTTTAAAGACCCACTACTATTCTGTTGCTTTCATTTCATTTTCATTTCATTTCATTTATTTATTTAAGTTAGGACAATGCATATTAATCAACATGACAGCAGTAAGCATCAATGTAAATATGCCGGAGTTAGCACAATAGCTAATTTGCATCAGTTGTCCTAGATGATCACCAGATGACACCAGATGATCTGTGTTTGGTCGTTATATTTATTATCTGCGATGATTTTATGTATATCATCTTTTTTATGTTTACTTCATTTTGTATGTTGCCTGTGTGTTGCCTGTTGTTTGTTTGTTTGTACAGCACTTTGGTTGGCCTTGTCGCTGTTTTAAGTGCTCTATAAATAAAATGGTATGGTAAATAAATAAAAAATGGTATGGCATGGTATGTCTGACTGAGAAAAGACCCTGGGAAGACCCAGGGCATGTTGGAGAGACTGTCTTTTTGCTAGCCTGGGTACGCCTTGGATACCTTCCAGAAGGCTGGAAGAGGTGGCTGTGGAAAGAGATGGCTGGGCCTACAAGTTCAAGCAACCTGACTTCCTGAACAACTGAAGGTGGATGGATGATGGATGGAGGTTGTCAAAAATGACAAATTACAAATACAAAAGAGATGTAGAAAGAGTAGTCAAAAATCTGAGTGGCTCCACTGCTACCTGACGTGACTGATAAACCACATCCACCAAAACAAGCACTCAAGTGTTACACTTCTAGTACTAGAAAACAAAGATCTAAATCAAATCTTTAACACATCTTTTTTTATTACTGTATTACTACAAACAAACTAAATATCACATATATGCCTTTTAATATTGTCAAAGATATGCCTTTTAATATTGTCAAAGAATCTCAAAACATTTCAGTACAATTTTTAACCGATAGAAGAACCACATTTTGGCTCCAACACATGCAGACAGAAAGACAAACGCAAACCCACACACAGTCACATCCATTATCACTCCATCTCAACTTCCTCGGCATTCATGTTACTGAGGATTTTTCCTGGACTTTACAGACACTGTGATCAAGAAAGCCAGACAAAGACTACTTCCTAAGAAGACTAAAGTTCGGGATGAACACCACCATCTCACTAACTTTTATAGGTGCACCATTGAGAGCCTGCTGACAGGCTGCATCACAGGGTGGTATGGGAACTGCACCAGTCTGAAAGCACTACAGAGGGTGGTGCAAACAGCAGAGGACATCACTGGTAGCATTCTCCACACCATCCAGGACATCTACCACAGCTGACTGTGTAAAGCAAGCAGCATCATTAAGGATCACACCCACCCAGCACAAGGACTTTTCTGTCTACAACCCTCAGACATACAATACAGGAATCTGCCATCATGCACACACAAAAAAAAACAACCTCAAAGACAGTTATTATCCACAAGCTGTCAGGTTACTGAACTCTTGATAATAATACCTAACAATTTACAGTAACATTGCACTAAGACACATCTGCTGTGACAACTATTATATTTATTGCGGCTGCACTGTATGGCTGTATCATGTATGTCACTACCTTACCATCATAATTCAATCTGAATATTACTCACTACCTATGCAATAACCTGTCACACAACCTGTGTAGTATATGATGTGTGCGTTATATATCATGTACATTTAAGCTAAAGTTGCTACCTATGAAATACTAATTCATACTAAATCATCCTATTTGCACTGTTATGTTCTACCATGTTGTAATTTGCTATATTTCTTTTGGACCTTGCAAATATTACATTTTCACTTTTTGTACTTTATTTCGTACCCTTATTGCATGCTTTGGTATTCCTTGTTTTTTCTTAGTGAGTTGAATCAGTTCTTCTCATCCGGAACATTTCATTGCATGGTTGACCTTGTGTTAACCTGTGTAATGACAAATAACATAATCATACAAACACGTGATTTTGTCTTTAACAAATGTGTTCATTTACGGTACCTCATATTGTAAACATTTCCCTTATAAGTAAATTGATGCTGATGAGCTTCTGAGGTTTTGTACACATCAGCATTTTCTGAGAAAAGAGAACTACTGAGAAGATTAAATCATCCTCTTGGACTGGTGTGCATTACTTTCAGGGCTTGAGCGAGGCTCAGACGCTGACTTCTCTTGTGTTTTCGATGCTCGCCCTTGCTGAGCATCATGCACTACTTAGCAGGAATCTCCGATTGAACCTAATCACTTCTCCACTCACTGGGTTTAAATGGTCTTTTTGCCAGGTTAATGGGATTTCCGCTGAAAGGTCCGTGCTTAACGTCTAAAGTGGTCCAGACAATCGCAATGAGCTCCAAGTCAAGTGTGATTAACCCACTGACCTGCCCGTAGCCATCGTGCCTTGGCTCCCGCTCAGCTCGACTGGAGCTGCATTTGACTTGGGTCAGATCCCCCTATTAGAAGGTAAACAAATGTGTAGAGAAACAAAAGCTCAGTCTTAATTTCCAACTCTTCCAGTCTATAGGTTAAAAACTGAGGTTCTTGCAGGATTTTCAAAAACTTTTCAGTGAACAGGTCATTTATTTTGTTCGTTTGCAGCTCTAACACAAGCAGAAGTTTTGATACTTCTTCGCTCAGCCTTGTTAATGGAGCAGCTTGTTCTTCAATCTATACGGTGGTGTTGTGGCACTAATCATCCATTTGTGCGGGTCAGTGTGTGCGATGATTTCTCTCTTTTGCTGCCCTCTGACCTTCTTGTAGTGCATAAATCAGTGTGTCTGTGTGAAATGTATAATCACCAAACAATATTCAATGAACCATCTTCACCCATGTTAGGGAGGCAGAGATGAACAGTGTTATCACCTCTGATGGCTTCCTCTGAATGAGTGCTCACTACTTTATGATTCAGTCCATCAGTGAAGCGTCACCGCTTCTGCTCCAGCTCACGGTCCTCTACCTTTATTTATTTAGTGATGTCTCACTTGGTGTGACAGCGTTGCTTTAAGTTGGCTGCCAAGAGATGCCTTTTGGAAAAGTCTTGTAGCAGGCTTGACGAATATCTTTGACATTTCAGCTTTACCTGTGCCGTTTGCTGTTGTGGAACGCTCTCACTTTTTCACGTTAAATTCAATACGAACTAAAAGATAACTGAAGAAATTTTGAAAGTTACCTGAAATAAAAATAATATTTATTTTCTTCTCTAAAGACAAGTACCGTATTTTCCGATATACCTGTCACACCGCCTTATAAGTCGCATCAGTCCAAATATGTATAAAAAAGTGGAAAAATCAATAAACATGTTGCTTCACCATATACGTCACATCTATTATGCATCACTGCTGATGCGTCGCATTTGTTACGAGTCACCACTGACAACTCAGAAATGTGGGCCGAACCCCGAAACGTGGGCCGGTGTTGTGCCAAAAATTGATGGGCTTCCAAATGGCGGCCACAGGAGCATGCACAGGAGGAGTTTAACAAGAATTTAACAAGAGTAACACTTAAAAACAATTATTTGTTTGCTCGAAATTATAGCAAAGGTGTGTCTCAGTCTAATGTTTGCTTAATGAAATGACTTTAATGATCAAATCAGCTGCATTCGCTGCTGCTATGCTCCGGGAGCGTTCAGAGCGAGGAAGAAAAGGAAGGACGAATGCTGCTTGTTTCTTCGAAATTAAGCAAGAAAAGGCACCTAAAAACAATTATTTGTTTGCTCGAAATTATAGTAAAGTTGTGTCAGTCTGCTTAATAAATGCACTTTAATGGTCAAATTAGCTGCATTTCGTCAGGGCAGTGCAAGTGGTTTGACGGTTGCTCCAAGCAGCAAGCAGAACGAAGCTGGGGGGACTGCGGCAGGCCAGTTGTGTCATTAATCGCTGGTGAAGATTCTCAGTCATTCAGGACATAGTAAATTCAAAAAAGTTCAAGAAAAAACAATAAAGTATGAAGTAAAGTAGAATAAATAAAGTCCAGCTGTTTTTGTATTGACCTTCTTTGAATTTGTCATTATAGCCACATTTACCTAATAATTACATGATCCAAAGGCATGTCATACTGCTACTACTACTCTTATGCCATCTAGTGGCTATAAATGGTACTGTTAGCAATGTGGCCTGTTAGCTAGCAGCATGGTACTATTAGCAGTGCGGTACTGTTAGCAGCATGGTCCTGTGCAATGTGGTTCTGTTAGCAGCATGGTACTGCAAGCAGTGTTGTTCTGTTAGCAGTATGGTCCTGTTAGCAGTGTGATCCCATTAGTAGCATGGTGATAGTAACGAACGTGACAATGGTAAATTGCCCCCAAGAACCTGGTCTGGCAGACACAGAACATCCATAGTTCCCCATGGAACCAAACTGTTCCATAGAGTTTGGTCCGTGCATGTAGATGGAGGATCATGGAGACGGCCGCCATGACAGGCTGGAGCCTGAAAACGGTGATGTCATAGCCCTGCTTCTTATCCTACGACCTGCGGGTGTCCCATTCTTTTAATTGTGTTTTCATTTTGCACCCAACATATCAGCTTTAAGTACATGATTTGCATCCTCTTGTTATTTTTTGTGTCAACATTACAGCACCGCATGCAGGTGTGGCATACAAAGTAGTTACTGCAGTGCTTTGGGTTGTTTTGGGGTGTTTCGACGTGGATAAGGACATTTCTCAAAAATGTGTTGTCTTCACTAGTATATTTTCAAGAATGCCTCCTGACAAATTTAGCTCTGGCTGTTATTTACATAAAATCGGGTGGTATTTCCTCAAAATACGTATACAGTAGGCTACCTCATTTGTATTTGAGTAAACTGTACCAGCGCACTGAGACACTGTTTAATTAATAACAATAGATCTCACTTTCTGAGGGCTATTACAGTAATACTGTAAATAATTGAGCAACACGTAAAAATGTGTCCACAAAAGACAAGCAAATTAACAATGAATCAAGGCCTTAAAGAAATTGATAGTTTTGATAATAATGTTAGTGTTTCTTTTCCTTCCAAATTCAAAAGTTTAAAAAAAAATTTAATCAAAGCATACAGACAATCCTGGGAACTAATGCTGTTCATCTATTTCAGCAGGAGTTCATGATGTAAGGTAATATATTTAAAGCTCAAAGCCTATAAAGCATTTTGTCAGCCAGCGGGTTAAGACACACCTACTGTCCATGGAAAATTGCCATCATTTGTTTTAATTGAGCACTTTTTGATGTCGCTTCACTTGTCAGAGGATATCTCGTTTGGGAGGAAATCTTCACATGTTCACTTCAAACGCTGCAGGCAAAGGATTTCTCCTCCCTTTTGGTTAAAAGTAGCTTGCTCGGGTTGATTCTGTGACAGCTACTGCACACGTGTGAGAACTAGGTCACTTGGTATTTAAAAAATAACTTACTCTTTATCAGTGCTTAAAGAGGTTAATATTATTTCATCTTTAGGTAAAGTGTTCTAATTCCATATATTACATACTAAGAGTGTATATACAATAATTAATTTGCATCCGTCATATCACAGATGCAATGTACAAATTAAATATACAATTTAAGCTTAAGATTTAAGGTATTTGATGTTTAGTTACTTGATTCTGAAAGGTCTTAATGCACAAAAGATGGCATGGTCTACTGATCTAGCAAATACATTGTTAGAGTATTTGACATGTTCTTCCTTCTCGGTAACCATTTCCAGTTCACTTTGGAGGACTCTGAGGTGGTCCCGGGGTAAATGAGAAATGCAATCCCTCCAGTGAGTTCATTGTTCACACTGGGGGCCTCCTCACAACCTGGCATGCCTGAAAAACTTCCAAAGTAAAGAACCCAAAACAGATTCTGAGTTAGATGTGCTGGGGTAGAGGTAGAGCAGCCGATTTGGGACTGGAAAGTCCCAAGTTCGACCCCCACCCATTGTCACATGTCGTGATGTCTCTGAGTAAGACACCTAATACCTAATTGCTCCCCAGGCAACATGTCCCGCCGAGTCTACGCTGGGGCTAATAGTTCTGGCACAGCTAGGTCTAGTGTTAGCCACTCCTGCATGTCTGACAGAACACCTACAAGTGTACTAAAAACACTGGGTGGAAAAAACAACCTGTCAGAAGCAGCCCTGTCTCCAGCCCTCTAACTGAGGGCGGGGTGGTGAGGCCACTCGTTAACTTTTAGTTGGAAAGCAAAAACGTCCGAGACCTGCCAAGCTCCAGAAGAAAAAACGATAGCCTACCTGCATGTTCTGCTCCAGTGCAGATGTGCAGTCTGAGCCATTCAGAACTGCAACCACATCCCGTCTGCTAACATCTTCTTGCTAGGTTTCCGTGTGTTGCTTTGCTAACTGAAGAAAAAAGGGAACCGAGCCACAGACTTGCACACTATTTATATGGTCTAGGGTAAGGCCCACACAATAGGTGGGCGTGGACTAGAATTTTTCAGTGTTGGCGCGCTGTGCGCAAGGTTGTACCCAAAAGAGTGTGGCTTGGAAGGCCATCCCGCAATGAAATAGAACTAATTTTGCCATTGTATGGGAACATACAATGATGACAACACATAGCACTTACTTACTTAGATCGCAATCAAGTTATATCATACTACACCAAGAGTTCATGATAAAAGGTGATTACGAGAACATACGTTAAGATATTTCCTCTTGTTTTCTTTACCGGAGTGGTCTATACCAGGATTTTCCTACCCATAGGTCTCAAGGAACACCGACCTGCATATTTTAGATGTTTCCGTTCGTCAACCCAATATTTTTGTTTTGTTTACTGTTGAAAAGAGAGATTATGTGTACACCACATAATCTTTTATTTTTTTACTTGATTTCAAATGTTGCAAATTCATTCAGAGAAACTTGTAAAGACTTTGGAAAACTTTGGCCTCATATATATTTACATGAATACTGAACATTTAAGCCACATCGAGTGTCACTTTTGAAGATGTGGCTGCAAGGAATTATGAGACATAATCATCTACAGTATCTTTCATATAGAACAGTCACATATTTCTTGTGTTCATTTGCTCAGTCACACCAGATTTCTGTTTGCTAATTACTTTTTGTTTATAGTTTATCTGTTGTCATTTTCCTCAGCATATAATCAAATCAACCTGACTCTTTACTCTTTGCCTGATAATTTCCCCCCGTCGCAGAGCGAAGAGGGGGAATTAGAAAGTCCATCTGTCCATCTGTCTGTGTTGTTCTCACGATAACTTAAGAAATAAGTTAGGCACAAACTTCCCTTTTGGTGTGAGGCTGCATCTAGGCGTACCAAAAGTCAATGATGAAAATTAGGTTGCCATGACAAAATCCAAGATGGCCACTGCCGTGTATGTTTAAACTGGCAATCCTGCTCGTTTGAGGAAACTATGCTTTCTAGTTCCCTTTCAGTTAAGTTCTCTCGGTGCAACATATGCTATGGAATTGCGCCCCCGCACGATTACCTGAAGGAATACATTCACGCCTTTACGGCTAGGGTGTCAGCGTCGCGCCAGAGGCCCCGCCCTCTGGGTATTTAAGCGGCTGACGCCCGTCCATATTTCTCTTTTTTGCCCTTCACCTCGTTTAAACCTGAACTACCTCTCTTCGCGGGACTTCTCTGTTGCTTCATCGCTCAACCAGAGGTGAGCTTGCTCCCTACACAGAGCGTACAAAGAATTATTCCTGCGTACTGCTGGACTAGCGAAAGCTAGTCCGGCACATTTTCTCTTAACCCCAAAGTATTTTCTTCTCCTCTCTCCACAGACTGCTTCGCTCGACGGCGCTAACTGCGTCACAACCGCTACCCCTGCTAACTCGTAGCGGGCTAGCCAGCGAAAGCGACGCGACGGAGGAGACGTCTCAAATTAAAAGAAAAAGGATTCTGGAAGGACTTGCTCGCCTTATCTCGGACATGCCTCCGGAGAAAGGAAAGCGAAAGACAAGACTTCCAAGGAAAACCAGCAGGACAACGAGTCCAACTTTGCGTGCCTGTCCTAGCGGATGCAGTTTCTCCCTCGCAGCGACGGACACCCATGAGGCCTGTCCCGTCTGCTTGGGAATGTTACACGCAAAAACAGCATTGGATACTCCGACTTTTGCTCACACTGCAGCCAGATGCTGGAGGCGGTGCTGCAGCACCGGGTTGACCTCGTCGCCAAGGCCATGGGCGCCCCAGCAGTGCCAGCGGATCCGGACACTACCGAGCCCCTCACTCCCACGCCGGAGATCGAGAACATGGCTCTGCACGACAGTACACGAGTCGAATGGGGTGACAGCCCTGACGTGCTGGCTCCTATGGTGGACTTAACAGTCGAATTCGACACTCGAGGCATGATGAATGAGGACGAGATCTCGATTTCAGCCTCAGGCGAATTTTCCGCGGAGGACGCAGACGTCGAATTCGAGGAACAGGGAGAAGACCTCTCCCAAACCCCGGTACCTGTGCTCCCGGAAACTGACTTTTCCATCCCTGCTCTGTTCGACCTGTGCCACAGAGCAGCGGACGCGCTGCACATCCCATGGCCAGAGCCTCCGCCTCGTCAACAGGTCACGAGGCTGGCAGGAAACTATTTTTACTCAAAGCAGCAGGCCGCCACGAGGCAAAGGATGCCCGTGTTCCCGGACTTCCTCACAGAACTAACTCGCACCTGGCCTCAGCCCAGAGCTCCCATGCTCTTACCACTCTCACAGTTCCTCGACGTGGACGGGATGGATGAGATGGGAATAGCCAACGCGCCTCAAATTGAGGACGCACTGGCGTCTCACTTGGCTCCCAAGTCATCCGGGACAAAAGCAACTCATCCTAGCAAAGCTTGTTAAGCTTCAGCTTCTCTGCTCGAGAAATGCTACAGAGCTCAGGGACTCGCGATGCGCGCCATGAACGTGTCCGCGTTGTTGTAGGATTACCTGGCTGAAAAGCTGCAACAGCTCCAGGTAACAACGGACAAGCAAGCTGCTGCTGACTTGCTGGATGAAGCCCGCAGGGCAACAGACTTCGTGCTCCGCATGATGGTGACAGCTGCTGTTGCTCAGGGCAGAGGCATGGCGGAAGTGGTCATCGCTTTACGCCATCTGTGGATGACTTTAACTGATCTCCCCGAGGGACAAAAGGTGCCTTTTCTCCACCACTCGATAGAACCGACGGGATTGTTTGGGAAAGCTTTGGATCAAATTCAGACCAAGCTGGACCAAAGGCGCAAACAGGCTGAAGCTCTCCGGGTGGGCATTCCAAGGAGAAGCTTTGCCCCCCAGGGAGTCTGCTGGAAGCAGACCTGCACAGCCTCGACACCGCTCGGCAACGTGTGCCCCACCGCAGAAGCGGCCGACGTACGAGGATGAACATCGGCAGAGACCACCGCCGTGCCCACCTCGAACCAAACATGTATGGAGCAAAAACAGACGGTCAGACACAGGGCCTGCGAATCGGGACACCAAACAAAAGCGTGCCTGATGAACCAGGCTCACGTCTTTACTTTACACGATCACCCGCCCACGTGGTACAGGAAATTATCTCTTCATGTCCAGACTTTATTTGTAGCACTGTACAAAAAGCTGGTAACTCTGTTGCATGCACAAATCATGTTTTTCCTGCTGTGAGTGACATAAAGTCATATATGTCGTTACACATAAGCACAAATAAAGCTAAAAAAAACAGCCCCTCTCTGTTTTATTGACTCTCAAAAAAACAACAACAACAAAACACAAATGATTTCAGCAGAACAGGTCCCTCTGGCCTGCCAACCATCATAAAGGGAGGGGACCGTCTCCCCCCCTCCCTCACGGCTCACGGGGTGTTAGCCTAATCAATGAGCCCTGGCAAGGTGCCTCTGCTCCGTCTGTAGCAGACAGGCACAGAGGCTTCTGCAAGCAGGCCCCCCACCCCTCATGGAGACAGGTGAGAGGGGTCACGTGCTCCACAACCTCCATTGTGAACAACGGGGTGGTCAATACACTAACCAAGCAAACATGTGACATGTCCGCGCGTCAGGGAGGCACGCCGACAGAATCTAATGATGGGGGGGGGCACGTCAGGAGCCCACAGGCAACCACAAGCTTCACACGTTCACAAAGGCAATTGTGTTCAAACTGCTATGTGTGTAAACAAATCAGAGCTGAATCAGATTCCTCTTCCTGTTATTCAAAGGAACTGGGCTCTCTATCACCAAACAATTTAAAGTCTACCAAGCACAAAGAATCATCTCCATGTTCTCACGTTGCAGATGTCCCTTTGGGCGACACGCAATGTCCAAGCAGTGATCCGGCAGCACGTGACCTTTCTCACTGTGCTGGTTCAGCTCTGCTCTTAAACAATATTCCCCCAACGGGTGAAACACAGACCCCGGCCGGTTTGTCTGGTTCCAACGCTCTTTAAGGCCGAGGACCAGTAAACTGGACCCATCCAGGAAACAGATTGGGGTCAGGAGATCTGCTCGTTTACAAAACTTGCAGTTTCTGAGTCCCATGACCCCAAACAAGGAGAGAGAAAACAGACATTCTGCTCCACTTCTGTCTAATAAGAACGACAGGTTGTATCTGCCCTCGATCACTCTCGATCAGAGCAACCTGGTAGTGCATCAACAAAAAGGCCTTCTCCCCAACTTGGTTGACCCCCAGGGGATCATAGCTTCCAGGGCCCTTGGAGAGGAACTGGATACACAAACTGCTCTTCATTAGGGTCAAACTACGTCACCAGAAGAAGTAGTCTCGCCGCATAGGCTGAGAGCTGTTAAACATTTCAGCTTGTTGGCAGAAAAGAACAAGCTGATGGCATCAAGCCTGCCAGAAAATGTGGTAAAAACCATCCAAAATGCCCGTGCTATGTCAACACAGTCTCTCTACGCACAGAAGTGGCGTATTTTTGAAGCTTGGTGCACAGAAAGAAATATTATTTCTTACTCATGCGACCTAGCTCAGCTCCTGACTTTCCTTCAGGACTTACTGGAAAAAGGTCGTTCTTTCTCAACGATTAAAGTTTTCCTATCAGCCATTTCAGCCTGTCACGAAGGCTGGGGACACAGGACACCTGGTGCGCATCCAATCATAATAAGATTTATGAAGGACGTGCTAAGAGTGAAACCACCCAGTAGGATCCTGACCCCTGGTTGGGATCTTAGCCTGGTCTTGGGAGCTCTCTGTGATCCTCCATTCAAGCCACTGAGAGAGGTTAAGATAGATTTATTATCTTATAAAATGGCTCTACTCTTGGCCCTTTGCTCGGCGAAAAGCGTGGGTGACCTCCACATATTGTCTGTACATACAATGTGTACCAGATTTGCCCCTGACAGGTCAAAGGTCACCCTAAGGCCTAATCCTGCATACATCCCCAAGGTCTTGACTTTGAACCATAGGAGTCTGGACTTTGATCTCTCCTCCTTCCCACCTGCTCCTGTCCTTACTCAGAAACAGGAAAGGCTGAAGGCTCTCTGCCCAGTGAGAGCTTTACGCACTTACATGCATAGAACAGCCGAATTGAGAAAAACAAATCAACTGTTTGTGTGCTTTGCAGCACCTGCTACCGAAAGGCCCTATCAAAACAACGCCTCTCACATTGGATGACTAAGACCATTAAAAGGGCGTACAGTAGCAAAGATCAACAGGTGCCCTCTGGAGTGCACGCTCACTCGACTAGGGGCTTGGCCACTTCGTGGTCACTGTTCAAGGGTGTACCAGTTGCAGACATTTGTGCTGCTGCGAACTGGAGCTCATTAAACACTTTTGCAAAGCATTACAGTTTGGATGTTACTGCGTGTGATGTCACTCAGGCTGTTCTTTCTAACACACAGTAGAAAGTAGCCTTGAGATGCCTGCTGGTCAAGGGCAGACGTTCACACTAGCATGCATTTTACTGAGCATTTCAAGGGCGTGAATGAATTACGTTCCCATAGCATATGTTGCACCGAGAGAACTTGACTGAAAGGGAACTGAAAGTTATGCACCATAACTCATGTTCCCTGAAGGAAGGGAACGAGGTGCAACATATCTGGCCCTTTTCAATGCTGAAAGCTCGGTGAAGTGCAATTTTGGAGAAAGATGGATGGGCATCAGCCGCTTAAATACCCAGAGGGCGGGGCCTCTGGCGCGACACTGACGCCCTAGCCGTAAAGGCGTGATGTATTCCTTCAGGTAATCGCGCGGGGGTACAATTCCCATAGCATATGTTGCACCTCGTTCCCTTCCTTCAGGGAACATGAGTTATGGTGCATAACTTTCAGTTTTTACATTGCTTAAAAGAATATGTGCCTCATCTGACATATGTGCTGCTGATTATCCAAACTGTTGATATCATACTGCTGATTATCTCAAGCTGATGATCATTTCATTCATATTCATGTTCATTCATACCTATGTGCTCACCAAAGACTCATGTTTGGACTGCTGTTGTGATGTTGTATTGTTTTACATTATTGGTGTTTGGCGTATATCTTAGATATTTTAGCATACTGTTTGGCATTTGTTTAGTGTATGTCTTGATCTTTATGTACCGTTTCTTTTTATACTAAATATTTTCCTATTTTTGGGTGTAAATGGAACCATGTGAACATAATTTTGTTGCACCACATCTACCACATGTGCTGAAAACGACAATAAAGTTAACTTGAACTTGATTGTGGTGGCCAATAGGGAGGCCAAAGATGAACCTTTGGGGGCCCAGA
>JBBPBX010007592.1:11531-25433 GCA_038048925.1 Garcialebias charrua | reverse complement strand
AAATAGAGGGTCATGGAGACAACCACCATGGCAGTCCTGATCCTGATTCTGAGGCTGGAAGGGGGCCGGTAACTGAAAGATGATAGCAGGATGGCACGATGGCAAGGCAGTGACACACAAAAAGTTGTTACTTTGTTGGTTCTGTGTTGCATTGCCTAGATTTTTGTTTCATAGTTGAATTTGTTTTAAACATTAAATTTTCTCAAAACAAGTGTTGCTCTCTTTGTAAAATTAAGCCAATCTTACTGAGCTGCGACTGATGGAAACTACTTTGTAGTTGGCAACTGAAATGTGTGAGAAAACTTCAATTTTGACATGGCTATTTTACTGAATTCTGAGTATCTCCATCAAGCAAATCTGGTGTCATTCATCCACATTCTAATAGCTCATGTAGATTGTAACAAGGTTGTCTTCCCATGGGCTGAGGGCTTTTCACTATTATCTCTCTGGGCTGTGACTGTTTGACACTAGTTGGCAACTCAATACAATTTAATCTGGTTTCTGGTTCCTAGTTTATCAACATACAAAGAAGACGTCCGCAGCTAATCTGGCCTGGTCAGGCTGCTTTCTATGTGAAGGTTTGGTTTGTGCTTTTAGGACTCAAAATCAGCCGATTTATTAGCAAACCACAAGATGGAAGGGATTTGTGTGAATTGCAGGCCACCTGCGACTTTGGGACTCACCAGCATGAAACGGCCTTGGAGAGGCTCATAAGCACAGGCCAGTAGAATACACCCTAATCTGGTCATTTCAGATGTTGGAAGTACCAGTAAGACCCAAGGCTGGCAAGAAAAATAGTCTGCCTGTAAAAATCAATAGTTGTGGCTTATTTGAATCTGACTCCCCAGGTTAGCCTTAGAAACAGGCCAACATACCAATTTCTCCTGAGAAATTTGTAAATTAAGGAAAAGCTTTGTATATCACAACCCCAGGATTCTCAGAACTGTGTCAGCTGACCATCATCTTATCAGGACAATGGACTACTGTATCTGGAAGTGCTTCATGGACTGCCTCGTCATCAAATGCGTATGTAACGTGTTCATAAATGTGCTGGCTGGCAGAGTTTTTTGATGTCTTAAATGATGATGTCGTGTCCCGTTAGGACAAGGTGTGAACAGATCTTTTTTGTAATGTCACTATCCTCTCCTCATGGCTTTGTCCCTTTGTCTATCTAACAAAGTATTCTGAAAAAGATAAGAGGCCGCACTCTCAAAAAGCAGCAGCTACGTGATCTCTGCCCATCTTTCAGACGACTGCACGGACATATTCTCGCTGTATCTCGGTGCAGTAATGATAAAGATGATTCTGATGGTAAGAAAATCTTAACATTTTATGTTGCTATCAAACTTAACTTTGTTTTTGCCACCAACTGACCAGCCAGCCTGATAGTCACATTTGTGCAGCTAATCCCATTATTTTGTACATGGTTTGCAAACATTTGATTAGATTCTAGGCCAAAAACAATGTTTTGTTGACGAACATATCCATACTGGCTAACTTTGTGCCCATTTTGGCAGTCACCAATAAATTTATGTTTTAATCCACAGGAGTAGACTTTAGACATGAAAGTAGGTTGTTTTTTTGGGGGGGTGGAGGGGGGCGGGGAGAAGATATTTATCATTGGTGTACAAAGGTGCAGGACTTCAAGTACTTGGGGTCAACTGTCCAGGAAAATGGGGAGTGAGGTAAAGAGGTGAAGAAGAGAGTCCAGGCAGGATAGAGTGGATGGAGAAAAGTTTCAGGAGTAATTTGTGACAAAAAGGTGTCAGCAAAGGTCAAAAGAAAAGTTTACAAGACAGTGGTGAGACCAGCTGTATGATCTGGAGACAGTGTCATTGACAAAAAGACAAGAGAAAGAACTGGATGGGGCAGAAATGAAGATGCTGAGGTTCTCCTTAGGAGTGGCAAGGATATATGATTAATTTAAGAATGAGAATTGATCACTGGTGTGGATTATAGACCTGGACATTCAGTGCTGTCTGAAGTTTTCTGTTGTAAAAAGAGGTGAAAAGGAGTTTTATGTGGACACGAGGTGCAAACACCATAGAAAATATGTATTTTTAATTATATCAGAGTACTGTAGAACTCAACTACTTTGTAATAGTCTAATTCACTTTTACTCTAAATTTAGGCCGAGGATTGTAGCTGCTTTTTTGTTAGATTGTTAACCTTCTGTCGTTGTTTTCTCCTAATATGTCTTATACTTTGCCAAGCGTTCTTTTTTAATCAATACTTTGCATTTTAAAGTCCATGCATAGCACTTCTTTTAAAAAAGCTAGAAAAAAAACATGTTCTGAGCTGAGTTGTAGAGAAAAAAAACTATTAAAAAAAATCTACTTTGTATAATATTGGAAAAGTAGTTTTCCAGTGTGAAGCAGGCAGCCCAGTTGTGCGGTGCCTTTGTATCAGAAGCAGAACATCAAATCCTAAATGTACTGTGAAACTATTTGTGGCTGCTGAAAACCAACACAGTGGTTGGTTGTGTTCCAGGGAGGAAGAGGTAGTTTCTGTGATGTTCAAGATTTTTTTTTTTTTACAAACAAGGTTTCAAACCATTAAACATTCTGAGCAGGAAAAGCTCACCCAATGTGTTACCAACAATGTTTTATTCATTGAAAGATATTTGATTATATTTGAATCTAATTGATATTTGGATGTAAATGACAACTTGTGTTCCAAAATGGGACAACCACTGCTTGTCAAAATATGCACCTCTTCTTAGAAATTGGTGACTTGTATGAAAATAAAATGATATAAAAATGTGTATGACAATGGATATATATATATACAGATAGATAGATAGATAGATAGATAGATAGATAGATAGATAGATAGATAGATAGATAGAAGATAGATAGATAGATAGATAGATAGATAGATAGATAGATAGATAGATAGATAGATAGATAGATAGATAGATAGATAGATAGATAGATAGATAGATACATATAGTTATATACATAGATACTGTATATATATAGTACATGTATATAGAGATATATAGAGATATATAGATACTGTATACAGTATATAGATAGATATACAGTATACTGTATATAGAAAGATAGAGACAGACAGACAGACAGACAGACAGACAGACAGACAGACAGACAGACAGACAGACAGACAGACAGACAGACAGACAGACAGACAGACAGTCTTACCGAATTCTGTTTGGAGCCACATGACCACATTATGCACTATTGTAAAAAGTCATGTCTTGTACTCATGTTCATGTTAGAGCTGTTAGAGCTCTTGAGACAGGCTGGAAACAACCTGCAGAAAACTCAAGAACAGATATAAAATGGTTAGACACCCAAAACTTTATGACTTTAGAGATACATTTCAATTTGCTGGTCTTGTTTATATTACCAAACCAAAAATGATTTAGTGAAATCTTCATTATGAAATTGAGTCAGGCAAGATAACAATATTAGCCTTGATATATTTAATCAGGTTTCTTCAGGAAATTCAGTTTTTATTTAGACCACAAACATTCAACATGCAAAATGTTACCGTACTTAGCTGCAAATTATCAGCTAAAAAAAGCTAGCTTTTATTGCTTGGACAGAAGCATTTGGAGCTCATCCATGGAATAATAATAAACAAACAAACAAAAACCCCTTTTGTTCGGGATGATGGCATTGCCTCAGCCTCAACATGTGTTGTGTCCACTGTGGTTTAAATCTGTCCACCTGTCCACACACTAATCCTCCCAGCCTTATTACAAAACTCTGCAAAGCTCAATTGCTGGGATTAGTAACCCATATTCAACCTGATACTTGCACCCACAAAAAAATTATCTCTTTTAAGGACTAAAACTTAAAACCATAATATTTTATTTGGATACTTCAAACCTGACAAAATGGGAGTCAGCTTTGAGTTTCTGCCAGGACACAAACAAACAGAGGTGGCTTTGGTGCGACAGCAGTTCTCGTCTCATTTACAGTGGAATTAAAGAGATTAGGATTATATATGCTGTATGTTTACAGCATAACCAAACAGGTCTGATATAATGACCATCGAATCTGGATTAGGTCATTCACAGGAGAGGAGGGAATTTATTTCAGTGATTATTGTGAGAATGCCGAGCTGCACGACACCTTTCCCGCTCGTATACATCAGGATTTCCAGTTTTTGTTTTCCACTTACGTAGCATTGTATTCACTTCTTCTATTCGTTTTGTGTTGTAAAAGATGTGTCAACCTGGATCACTACCAAAACGGTATGTGTGTGTATCTGTGTATACTGTTACAAAAGCAGGTTTTGGTGGCACAGAAATGATACGGTGCAACAGATGACGGGCATTATCCCATCAACCTGCTGTTTCTGCACACACACTCTGTACCCTCTATGTTCTTTTTGAAAGGACAGCAGGAGTGTGTGTCCGTGTGTGCAGGAGAGAGACGGACAAAGGGAGGGGGTCCTTTCACACACTTTTTCATGCGCACACACTCACACACTGCACCTGTCACAAACAGCCTGTCAGAGGAGAAGAAAAAGTTCAGCCATGAGGAAAAAGTGAGCGAAGCAGTGTTTGGATGGTACCAAAACTACTGATGACGACTCGGTTATTATAAATGAAGCTAGCATTTCTTTACTGGATGTATATTTTCTTCCACCTTGCGTGGCAAACACTTAAATGGGCAGCACGGTGGCACAACTGGTAGAGCTGCTGCCTCTCAGCGAGAAGGTTGCCGGTTCAAATCCCGGTCCGGGGCCTTTCTGGGTGGAGTTTGCATGTTCTCCCCGTGCATGCGTGGGTTTCCTCCGGGTACTCCGGTTTCCTCCCACAGACCAAAAAACATGCTTGTTAGGCTGATTGGTGACTCTAAATTGACCCTAGGTGTGAGTGTGAGAGTGGATGGTTGTTTGGTGTGAGTGAGACAGGTCCCTCTTGTAAATGAGTCCCCGTGACTCAACGAGGCTAGCCTGTATAAATAAAGGTTGAATGAAAAAAAAATATGCCATTGCTTGGGATGGCTCTTAGCTTCTACTACACTAAACCTTTAGCTCAATGTTAGTGTTGTAGTACTCAAGATCAGTCTTGGTCTTGAATCCAGTCTCAAGAACACTTTTTGTTGGTCTTGTCTTGGACTTGACCACATTTGGTCTCGGTCTTGTCTCGGTCTTAGACAACGAGGACTCTGAATTTTATTTCAAGACTAGTCAATACCACAACTGTGGAAATATCACTAAATTGCTAGAATATTGTCCAGTTATTTGTTAACATCTTTGTTTTTACTGGATGCAAAATGTACTAATGCCCCTTTTCCACCGGTCAGCACGGGTCGGATATTACGTCATATGTGCGTCGCAGACACCCCCTTTACGCCTTCCCCACTGGATATTCCGTGCTGCGCCGCGCCAGATTTTTGGTGTGGTTTCAGAGGGGTGACAACCCGTGCTCACCCGCTCCGGAAGGAGGAGTCTGTGCGGACTCGAGCTGTTTTCACGGAAGAGAGGGAAGCAAACACGGAAGGACTTTACATGAATAACACGGTAAAAACAATTATTTGTTTTTAAAATTATAGCAAAGATGGGTCTTCAGCTGAACGTGTCCTTAATAAAATCACGTACTGCTCAAAACTGCAGGATTTTAAAAAGTAGGATCGCCACGAGCAACGCGCGCGGGCGGCTTTATGTCTTTAAAATGTAGCTCAATGAACATGTAAAAATATATTTCATAGCTGACTTTATACCACGAGGGCTCCTGAGCTCAACCACTCTTTAATATTGTCACGTAGTGGTCAAATCTGCTGCATTTAAAGTAGGTTTGCTTTGACTTCTTCCAAATCTGTGCGTGCACTACGAAAATAAATTATAAAAATTTGAATATTAATTCAAATAACTCCAACGGGTTACAGTCAGTACATGAACATCTTGTGGTTACACTAAATTAGTTTGGATAATATAAGTGGTGTGTTTTTTTAGGTATTTCATGATAAGTGTTACAAAGTACTATGGCGAAAATAATTGAAGCTAGCTTGACACATTTATGTCTATAAAACATTGAATATTAATTCAAATAACTCCAACGGGTTACAGTCAGTACATGAACATCTTGTGATTACACTAAATTAGTTTGGATAATATAAGTGGTGTGGTTTTTTAGGTATTTCATGATAAGTGTTACAAAGTACTATGGCGAAAATAATTGAAGCTAGCTTGACACATTTATGTCTATAAAACATTGAATATTAATTCAAATAACTCCAACGGGTTACAGTCAGTACATGAACATCCTGTGATTACATTCTGTTAGTTAAAAAAAAAAACAGTTTCTGGACTAAATTAACCACATTTTTCTTTTACAGTCAACAGAAGAAAATCACCAGAATTCAACAACCTGTGTCGTCTTCTGGAGGAAGCCGTGAGACACCAGATGGAAATTCGTTACTTCTGTTTGTCACTTCAAACTTTTCCTATTAAACGTTATATTTTCTTAAGTGGTGTCCTCGAACATTCAATTTCCTAAACTTATTTTACAATGTGAAGTGTGTATAGTGTTTAAATCCATACTGGAAGTTAAGAGAACTTTCCATTTGCATTTGACCTTTAAAGAATCATAACATAAAGATTATTAGAATCTGCTCAACTGTTATTACGTTATAAATTATTTGGTTCTAGGATGAAGTCAGACAAAAACAGTCAAAAGTGGCCAAAGTCCTTTGGACAGTTTAAAGTTAAAGTTCACAGACCATCCATCTACCCATCCATCATCCATCCATCATCTGCGCCCAGCAGCAACTTTACCAGGGAGACACAGGTATCAACATCCACCCCTTCAGCTCCTCAAGGTGTTCACAGACCATCCATCCATCCATCATCTGCGCCCAGCAGCATGCTTTGCCAGGGAGACACAGGCATCAACATCCACCCCTTCAGCTCCTCAAGGTGTTCACAGACCATCCATCCATCCATCCATCATCTGCGCCCAGCAGCATGCTTTGCCAGGGAGACACAGGCATCAACATCCACCCCTTCAGCTCCTCAAGGTGTTCACAGACCATCCATCCATCCATCCATCATCTGCGCCCAGAAGCAGCTTTGCCAGGGAGACACTGGCAGTTTCAAAGATCACAGTGTGATGTTTTAAATCAATCAACTTTATTTATAAAGCACATTTTAAAAACCACAGGGTCAACCAAAGTGCTGTACAATAACATAAAAGACAAGTTAATTAAAAACTATAAAAAGCATACAAAAATAAATACATATACCAGTCTTACTGCAGGTGTGTTAACATGCCATAAAAGATAAGATCACGTGTTAAAAGCCAAGGAATAAATGTGTGTTTTTAAATAAGATTTAAAAAGTTTTGAGGACTGTCAGCAGCAACTGCTCAGCTGATCTGAGATCGGGGAGGGCAGGAAGGTTGAAGCAGCTCAGACAAATATGGTTTTGCCAATTTATCAAGCACCTTGTGCATAACTAAATAATAAAATATGTTTTTAATACATCTTTATTGTAAAAATACTAAATTGGAAAATACATGGGTTTAAAGAAGGCAACAAGGTAGGATTATGAATTGGGTTTAAAAATTACAGCTCAAGAGGTACTCATTATAGCATGACTTTTTTATTCAAACTGGCTTTTGGTAATTAAATATGTGGTGACATTTCTGGTTTTAATTTTGCTTTTATGTTGTGTTTTTCTTGATTTTTAATCTGTCTTTTTAAGTACTGCACTGTTTTTTGTTAAGCACTTTGGTCACCACCACCGTGGTTGTGTAGTGCTATATAAATGAATAAATGAAATGAATGAATCTCTTTCACAACATTCTGTCAAAGCCTTTATTGTGTTCTTCTTCTAGTGGTGGCTACTAGTAAATAGCTTGAGGGAACACTACTGACACCATGTGGTAAGACGAGTAGGATTCTGGACCCCGCCCACAGAAGGGGTACAAAAAAGCTGTGGAAACAGAACTTAGATGTGACCCGACCCGAGCTGAGCCGAGCTGAGCCGATCTGATCCAACCCTTGCCGACCGGTGGAAAAGGGGCATTATTCAAATCCAAGTGATAATGTGACTCATTGCTAAATACTGTACAAGTTTTGCTGTCACGCCCACCCCCTTTCACTCACACGCAGTTCTGTACCAACAGTTCAGTACAGACAAATGAATGGTGAATTACTGGTGAATTACTTTCATCATTGATGAAAGTAAGCCAGTACAGTCCAGTACTGTGTACCACTAAAATATTATGTGATGGTACGAAGTACTTTGAAGAGAGGGGCTGTCTGCTGTAAAGCCTCATTCAGAACCAGTCACGGCTGTACTTCAGGTCAGAATATATTCTCTAGCAATAAGCAGTCTAAAACACAACTTATAGACATATAGACTTATAAGACAGATAATCTGTGAAAAGTTTGAGCTCCAAGACCTGAGGTTTTTGTCTTGACTTGGTCTCACCATCCCTCGATCTTGGTTTCGACTTGGTCTCAGACCCCAAAACCCCGCCCCCACATAGGAGTCTCTGATCATATCTCAATATTACTGGCCCCTGCTTACCTGCCCCCGCTGAGATGCTCCAGACCAGTACAAAAGAAAGTTAAATGTTGGATCCAGGACAGTGGCCCCATACTGAGAGATTGTTTTGAACGAACAGACTGGTAGGTTTTCAGAGAAGCTGCTGTAAATGGAGGATCACTTGATCTGGACAAGTACGCATCCTTAGTTCTGGGCTACATTAGCTCATGCACTGACACTGTCTCCTCCATAAGATATGTTAAAAGCTACCAAAAACAGAACACCTTGGCTGTATGCAGAGGTGTACACGCTGCTGGAAGCCAGGAACACTACCTTCAGGTCTTGAAACTCAGAGGAACTGAGAAGGACAAGGAAAGAGCTGGTGGCTGGTATTAAAAGGATCATGGTCACATATATACAGAGGATTGAGGGTCAATTCACCTCACAAGACTGTTGGCTTAATATTCTTATTCGCCCCAGAATTCGTTGTTTGGTTCACTTTGGAACAAAGAAGGAAATACGCTGAATACATGACAGACGCACATAATTTAAAGTTCCAAAAACCAGTTTAATTGATCATAAGTTTAAAAAGTCACAGAATACATTTGTTCTATTTCTAACAGCCATTATATTTGTTTAAAAGAAAACCAGGGATAAAGAGTGGGGAGAGAGGGAAAGAAAGAAAGAGACATTTGAATGCGCATTCAAGGAGACATACAACCTGAGAGTTTCTCCCTCGTAGCTTGTTCCTGCGTTGTTCTCTGGAGGAGGAAGTCTGCTTCTTATATTCTCCTCTGTTGCCCATCCCTAAGCTCATGCTACAGGAATGTTTTTCTATCCTCGACTGATACCTAAACTCATGCCACAAGAATGTTTTTCTTACCCCTCAAAGTTGAGTGGAAAGTCCCTGCTCATACAAACACTTGCCAGACCGGAAACACAAGGATGTTCTTCTTACCCCTCAAGGTTGAGTGGAAAGTCCCTGTAGTTGTTTTGCACAAACACTTGCCAAACAAGATACGCTACTGCTTGCATCAACTTGTAGCAAATTAGGAGCAAATGAAACATGAAGACAAAAACAATTTTATTTCACAACAAGACCCACAGAGCATGTGGAGGGGCAATAAATACATAACAGATTATAAAGGTAGGAGCGAACAATGCCCCAATGATCCATTTCTGCCTGATGCCCTCAACAAGTTCTATGCATGCTTTGAAGATCCAAACAGACCACCCAGCACCAGACTCACCTCACCACCTGATGAAGAACATCTCAGTGTGACCTCAGCTGAAGTGAGGAGTACCTTCAGGAGGATCAATCCTCACAAAGCAACCGGCCCAGACAACATCCCTGAGAAAGTGTTGAAAGAATGTGCTGATCAGCTCTGCGAGGTGCTGCCCGGCATTTTGAAAACCTCAGTTGCCCTAGAGACCGTTCCCATCTGCCTGAAGACTGCCACCATCATCCCAGTACCAAAAAGCTCTACAGTGACTAGTCTGAATGACTATCGGCAAGTAGCCCTCACACTGATAGTCGCTAAATGCTTTGAAAACTGGTCATGACCTACAACAGAACAACTATCAACATCAACAAGGACCCTTACCAGTATGCACACCGCAAGAACAGATCAACAGAGGATGCCATCTCCTCTGTGGTCCACACTGCGCTCAACTACCTGGAGCAGAAGGACTATTATGTCCGTATGTTCTTTGTTGACTTCACATCTGCCTTCAACACCATGATCCGCCAAACCCTGATGGACAAACTATTCACACTAGGACTAAGCCCATCCATTTGTAACTGGGTCCTAGACTTTTTAACAAACAGACCACGGTCAGTGAGGATCGACAACTTCTCCTCCTCCACCATAACCCCCATTACTGGCTCTCCTCAAGGATTTGTGTTGAGCCCTCTCCTGTTTACTCTGCTCACATATGATTATACAGCTACCCATCCAGGCTGTCATATTGTAAAGTTTGCAGATGATACAGCTGTGGTGGGATGTATTGTTTATGATAAAACTAGGCAGTAAGTAAGTAAGTAAGTACAGTAAGTAAGTAAGTAAGTAAGTAAGTAAGTAAGTAAGTAAGTAAGTAAGTAAGTAAGTAAGTAAGTAAGTAAGTAAGTAAGTAAGTAAGTAAGTAAGTAAGTAAGTAAGTAAGTAAGTAAGTAAGTAAGTAAGTAAGCAGTAATAATTAAATGCACTGATGTAATTCAGACAGCATTTCAGTGAAAATTCCTTTTTGAAGTGATAATTCATAAATATACTCTCAAGATATAGTGAACATTCAGTGTATTTACACATGCACATTACATCTGTGTAAATAAGAATGATGTTTTTCATGTTAAAATAAAAGTATAAAAAATTACAGATACTTCAAAGGTACTCATATTTTTAAACTATAATTAATGTTGAATAATTATTAGATACATTAATTAAAAAATTACCAATCAGTGCTCTGTAAATGAGATAGATCAGGTTCCATGACTTGTTCAGCCTAAAATCCTCCCTCCTCTGCAATGTCGGTTCAGACTCACTTCTTGAACGGTAAGGTTCATATAAATACGGTTGAATACCTCAATTAAAACCTGCTGGCTCTTGTTCATCCCCAGAACTAACTTCACCTTCCAAAACTGAAGACTAATCGCTTAGATCAACACTAGAAATGCTGCACTCGTCTGATTCGACATGCTCCGCCATTAATATTTACATGCGCGTTGGAGCAATGCCTTCCCAATGGCACGTCACTGATGACGTATGCGGAAATTCACGGATTTCTAGGAGCGTATCACAGCGAAAAAATTACCATAACTTGTAATGAAATTTTAATATATTTATAATTTATTTTGCAAAAACGAACATAGCTGAATGATATAAGATATATATGTTGTGAAAAATATGCAAATTTCCAACATCATGTCACAATACATTTAAGGAGCATTAAGTGTAGAACCACGAGACTGAGGAACAGCTTTTGCCCTGAGGCTGTTAGACTCATGAATATCTAACCAGAATAATCACGATGAAAAATCACATCATGTTGTTGCTGATCTGTTTCATGTTGATGTGTTCATTCGTGCTCATCTGCTCGCACAGACTCATGTTCATGCTGCTGTTAGACGTAATGGTTTTATGCTATTAGTGCTTATTGTATTTTTAGTTGATTTTTTTCTTAGTTCATATCTTAGATCTTATTGCTGTTTTTCTTTTACGTTTTATAGTTGGATGGAAATGGGACCCTGTGTACATAATTTTGTTCCACCACATGTACCACATGTGGTGCGAATGACAATAAAGAATGTCTGACTCTGACTCTCTGACTCAAAAGTCTTGGTATTTTCTTGGTCTTGGTACACTCTGGTTTTGGTCTTGACTTGGTTTCGGGTTAGATGGTCTTGACTAGAACACTGTGAAATTGACTGAATTAAACCCATCTTTTGGTTGAATTCTAAGGCCAGTTGGCTTCTTGATATTTAGAATTTTGCCATTATCTGACTATTTATTTTCTCTGGGTAAGTCTAGTAGTGTTTCTAAGCTACTGTATGTAATGTACTGCTGACAAATGTCATAGCACACTTTTTATGATCAAGCTATAAAAATAGAGGATTTTTCCAAATTTTTTAGAAGAAATTCAAACCAAAAATTGGGATGGAAATGGAAGACAAATGAGCAAATAGTAAAAATGTTTTTTTTTTAATTTTTTTTATACTTGCATTTTGGTAAACTTAATAGTACTGTAATGTGAAGCGCTGAACATAATTATTTTCCTAAATTTAGTCAAATTGTTTTGGTTTCTACACCTTACAAAATTGCAATGATGGTAATCATCCATCCATCCATCCATCCAAATCAACTGAATTCAGTTCAGTTTATTTATATAGCGCCAAGTCACAACATAAGTCGTCTCAGGTCACTGAACAGAAACATTCATGTATAAAAATAGTAATTTAACATTATTTATCTGAGGAGCAGACTGCTTTGAATTTAACTCCATCACAGAACTCTCATCTTGAGCAAGCATGAAGGTGACAGTGGAAAGAAAAAACTCCCTCAAGATGAAGAAACCTTTAGCAAAACCAGGCTCGGGACAAACGGCCATCTGCTTCAACCGGCTAGGTTTGAGAGGAACAGATACACGATGGTAAATGGACTGTACTTATATAGCGCCTTTCTATCTTATCAAGATACTCAAAGCGCTTTACACGTGCCCTCAAAAACACATTTACACATCACTCTACTAGATCTCTACAAAGCTAATTGAACAAATCATTCTAAATATACTTATCAGTGCTTTATCACATTCATACACCTATCATGCATGGGCGTAGCCAGGATTTTATGAGGGGCGGTTTGTTTGAAGAAAAAGTGAAGAGCAACACGCCTCGTGGTTCACTGGAAGCGCGTTGGGTTTCCACTCCAAACTTTCTCTCGACTCAGGTTCGATCCTCACTTGATTGAACTCGAATCGTCGAAGTGGGAAATATTTCAACTTATTTTACATTTGTCTTTTATTGGATTAAAAAAAAGGAGTTTGTGTTAACCACAGGTATATTAAGTCTATGGTGTTAACCGGTTCGACATTAGCGGCTTCTCCATACCTTCTCTTTCCACCTCTTTTAACACAGAACTTGTGTTGTGTGGGAGTTGTAGGCGGGGCTTCATAGGCAAAGTGGGCGGTTCCCCCGAATCCCCCCTGGCTATGCGCATGCTATGGGACACACATCAGAGGCAACAAGGGATTTGGTGTCTTTCCCAGGGACACTTCGGCATGTGACTGCTGGTGGAGTTGAACCCCCAATTCTCGAATTGCAGGACAACCGCTCTGACCACTCAGCCACAGCCACCCAAGTTAAGAATCACATTCAGCTTTAACAATTAATTTAAGAAATTATGTCAATTTACCCTCTAGTAGTCTAAGCTTGAGTCAGCATTACAAGCCAACACTAACTATAGGATTTATCTAAAAGGATACCGGTAGTCTTAAAACTGGACAATGTGTCAGCCTCACGGACATAAACTGGAAGTTGGTTCCACAAGAGAGGAGCCTGATAACTGAAAGATCTTCCTCCCATTCTGCTTTTGGAAACTCTAGGAACCGCAAGTAAATCTGCAGTCTGAGAGTGAAGTACTCTGTTAGGAATTAATAAGATCTCAAATCCATCCATCATCTTTCATCTGCTTTGTCCTTTTTGGGTCACGGGGTCCCTGGTGCCCATATCCAGCAGTCAATGTGCAAGAGGCGGGGGGAACCCTAGACAGGTCTTCAGTCTATCACAGGGACACATAAAGACAAATGAGACAAACAACCATTCACTCTCACCTAGGGACAATTTAGAGTTACCAATCAGCCTAACATGCATGTTTTTGGTCTGTGGAAGGAAAACAGAGTAACTGGAGAAAATTCATGCATGCATGGAGAAAACATGCA
>JBBPBX010007591.1:10646-64773 GCA_038048925.1 Garcialebias charrua | reverse complement strand
CTCAACAAGATCCTTGCTGCACTGTTTTGAATATATTGAAGTTTCTGAAGGTTTTTGCCAGGGATTCCAATAAACAGGGAGTTGCAGTAGTCGAGCCTGGAGGAGACAAAAGCATGGACGAGCTTCTCAGCATCGGAAAAAGTTAGGGATGGGCGAAGTCTAGAGATGTTTCGAAGATGGAAGAAGCAAGTTTTAAACAGATGCTTAATGTGATTTTCAAATGTAAGATTGGAGTCCATTTTTATTCCAAGATTAGTAACAGAGGTGGAGAGGGGGATGTCTTGTCCAGAAAAGGAAAGTGTTGTTATAGGAGATGATACACCGATGGGACACACATTGGAGGCAAGAGGGGTTCAGTATCTTGCCCAGGGACATCGCGCGTGAAGCCCTCCTGGACGGCAGTGCAGACATAACTATTATGTCAGCCAAGCTGTTCGAGGAGCTAAGGACCGCCGCTAACTGTGTTAACAGGCAAATACCCCGCATGAAAAGTGCTATTGAGCTACAGGACCTCGCAGGGACGAGAACAACCCTGACAGCTATAGCTATGGTTTACATGCAGATTGGCAAAATGACGCTATACCACCCGGTATACGTGTCTACACTTGACTCATTCCCATTTTTGGTTGGCCAGGATTTTATAAACTGCTTTGACGCGATTATAAATTATGGTGATCAGACAATGTGGGCCACAGTGAGCAATCCACTGCCGATCGATGTGCCTCCACAAAGTCATGACACTGACTGTCTAACAGCAGGTACCGCAGAAGGCACATGGGAATCCCCAACCGAGAGCACAAGCCCGGTAAGGGAACCTTCAAATACAGTTGAGGCAGAGGAGACCCAACAGTTGGACCCAACTCTGGCCCAACAAGAGAACCTCCTGACACATTCAGCACTCACGGAAAAGGTGTGGAGATCCAAGGATCCCACACCGAAGACGCTACTGTCCCCTGGGACAGGTAAATCGGCTATCAGCCAAGCTTTCGAGGAAACCTTGGTTCAAGAGCATTTGAGTCTAGAACTACTCAGAAATGACATAGTTCTTACAGACTCAAAGAGCCCCTCTTCAGTCAAGAAGTGGGAAGGCACACACAACGACAGTGACCCGTCGCAGTCTGAACACTCAGACACACCTGCGACTGCGCCGACAGTTGTTACACGCCTGAATTACACAGAAAGAGGTAAACGTAAGAAGAAACGTTGGCCGAAACCTAAAAGGTTCCTGTGCACGGTCTCAGCTGTGCGAACAGCTTAAACTAAACAATGGCATCCTAACTCGTGCTCATGGACGGACGTCCTCACCTGTGTGCGTGGTCCCCCATGACCACAGGGGGGTGATGTTAGGTCATGCCCTTGACAAAGACAAATATTTCAATAACCCCACAAACGACAAAGATCTCGCAATCTCACAGACTTCATGGGAAAATAAGGTCGTCCAAGCACAAGATAGTAAATAAACTAAACAGTTTAAACTATATTAGTTGCGAAAAGAAACTGTTCCAACTAGAACTTAGAAACGCTAAGTCTAAAACCCACAACAAAAAACTAACCTTAACAACCGTTTAAATCTGCAGGATTTAATTGACATCGGTTATAAAGCTAAGAACTGTTTTTCTTGTGTGTAACACGTTGGAATCTGACGACAGAGTGAGTTGAAGCAGTGAAACGTTGTTTTCTAGTTGCTTAATTGCTACTTTTGTTGTTATTGAAGTTTGGTATTGTTTTCTGAACACTCCCAGCCAAAAGAGGTTTTCATTAATGTTAGTTGAAGACTTAAATGGATTTAACTATGCCAACATGCTGTTCATTTTGTTAAAAACCTCAATAATTCAAGAGTCATTGTAGATTAATGCCACTTAAGGTACTATAATCTACACTGATCTCACAATCCACTCATTCTCAATCAGTTCATCTGGACAGTTTCTTTTTAGCAGAAACGTTTCACCCTCACTCCAGAGGGCTTCCTCAGTCAGAGTAGTCCAAAGCACACTGAAGTTAACCCACCAAGTAAGCAACTTATGTGGACCAACCAGTTTGCTGTAGCCAAGATGGTTTCTGGGGGCGTGTCCCTCGTCGACTCCTCCCAGGCAGGCAGACATGTCCAAAGTGGTTCAAGACAAGAAAGTTAATTCTCAATAGTCCAGGTATCAAATCCGCTCATTCTCAATCAGTTCATCTGGACAGTTTCTTTTTAGCAGAAACGTTTCACCCTCACTCCAGAGGGCTTGATTGAGAATGAGCGGATTTGATACCTGGACTATTGAGAATTAACTTTCTTGATCTCACAATCATTTAAGTAGAACCAATTTGATCATTTCTATTCTAGATTATCTATTCATTTTTGATGAGTCTCGCCATAGACTTCAAAATTTATAGGGAATACCAAATCCTACATCGTTCGTCTAAAAGGACAACAGACATTTAGACCATACTATATTTTCTTTTCTATTTTTAGTTTAACTTTAAACTTTATTTCTAAAAGTAAAAACTCTAAGTTAATGTGCAAGCAGAAATAAGTTAATAAGACCCATGACTTGTGTTCTGTTGTTCCTATGTTTAAATCTGTGAAAGTTAGTCATAGGAAATTCTGATCGATCAATCCATGTAAATATGTTGTGATTGTAATTTAATGATTTGTTAATTAAATGATTCATCTCCTGGCGAATCAACATAAGTTAACGTTTCATGTCTTTACATTTTATCACTGAGTCACAGATTTATTGAATATCAATCTGAAAAAGATGAGAACCCGTGAATTATTGATGATAATTTGTGTCAGTCTAAAATCTGCTCAAATTTACATCTCAGTATAAGAAGTCAGCAAACTGATCTTCTTCTATTTTATTACATTTGTCTTTTCAGAAGAAATATTTAGATGGTTTAATCATGTAAAATAACTTTAAACTAGTAGTTGTACTTACAGTAATGATTAAAAACGTCTTAAACAGTTGAAACCAGGTGTTTCCATTCATCATAAANCCCTCACTATCTGACAAAAAAACTGACAAAAGCTCCGGAAATTCTATTTACCGTACATGAATATTTCTTTTGTTAATTACTGGTTTACATGCAGAAAATGGAATTGTCCTTCTCCAAAACTGGGTACAATTTCCAGATGCCTGAAGATGCTACATTACTAGTTACACAATTATACACAAATATAAGGCAAGAGAACATCCTGCCACTCAGAACAAAGACGGGTTCTGTGCGTCTCCCAAGATGAACATGTTTTGGTGTGAAATGTGAGTAAATGGTAAATGGACTGTACTTGTATAGCGCCTTTCTGTCTTATGAAGACACTCAAAGCCCTTTACACTACAATCTGTGCCCTCATTTACCCATTCATACAGCACTCTAGATCTATACAAAGATAATTGACCAAATCATTCTAATGAGACTAATCAGTGCTTTTAGATCACATTCATACACCGATGGGACACACATCGGAGGCAAGAGTGGTTCAGTGTCTTGCCCAGGGACACTTGACTGCAGGTGGATTCGAATCCCCAACTCTTGCAATTGAAGGATGACTGCTCTAACACCTCAGCCACAGCCGCCCTAGTCTCAACCGTGTATTACCCCAAACAACAGCTAAAGAACTTATGATGGTGAAGAAGCTTGTCAGAGAGTATTATCCACAGTAAAACAAGTCCTGGACCAACATGGGCTGAAAGGACACTCATTTCGTAAGTAAAAATTCTTCCAAAAGCAACATAAACAGGACATGTTACAGTTTGTACATGCACACAGGGTCAAAGGTCTTAACGTTTCGGAGACGTCCTGTGGTCTAATGAAGCTAAAATTGAACCGTTTGGCCATAATGACCATCGTTACATTTGGAGGAAAAAGAGTGAAACTTTCAAGCCTGGCAACACACTCCATCTGAAGTATGAGGGTGGTAGCATCACACTGTGGGGATGTTTTGCTACTGGAGAAACTGGTGCTCTTTACAAACTACATGGTATCAGGAGGAAAGATCCTTATGTGGAAATATTGAAGCAACATCTCCAGACATAAGTCTGGAAGTTAAATCTTGATCACAAATGTGTCTTCAAATGGATAATGACTCTAGACCTAAGTCAAAGTGTAGGAGTGTCCTCATAAAGTCCTCATCTCCATCTCCAGAGAAAAAGTGTGGTCGGAGCTGAAAAGGTGATCTCCAAACCTGATTCAGTTCTACCAGTTCTGTCAAGTTGAATGGGACAAACACATTTGGCTAAACTAATACCGTTTACCATCCATCCATCCTACCATCCTACCAACCATCCATCCATCCAACCAACTAACCAAACAATCAACAAACTAATCCTCCATCCAACCAACCAACCAGCCAACCAACTAATCAATCCATCATCCATCTTCCATCCATCCAACCAATCAATCAACCAACTAACCAACTAATCCTCCATCCATCCAACCAACAAACCAACCAACCAATCAACTAATCCATCCATCCATCCATCCAACCAATCAAACAAACAACTAATTCATCCATCCATCCAATCAACCAACCAAACAGCAAACTAATCCAGCCATCCAACCAATCAAACAACCAACTAATCCATCCAGTCAACCAACCAACCAACCAACCAACCAGCCAACTAATCCATCCATCTATCCAACAAATCAACCAACTAATCCATCCATCAATCCATTCAACCAACCAACCAACCAACCAACCAACTAATCCATCTATCTATCCATCCAACCAACAAATCAATCATCCAACCAACCAATTAATCCATCCATCCATTAATCCATCCAACCAACCAATCAACTGACCAACCAACTAATTAATAATAATAATAATAATAATGTATTTTCCTGTCATCTGTGTATGTTTCCCATACACAGACGAAAGTTGTCTTTGCATTTAACCCAACCACCTACCAGGTGGTGCAGTGAGCAGCTATAGAAAAGCGCCCGGGGAGCTGGAGAATTAGATGTGCACTCATAGACACCCCAAGGTGTGTAGTGGCCGGGACGCGAACCCGCGTCCTTCGGGTCCCAAGTCAAAAGCCCTGCCACTACACCATCTTGTCCATCCATCATCCATCCATCCGATCAATCATCCAATCAATCAATCAATCAATCAATCAATCAATCAATCAATCAATCAATCAACCAACCAACCAACCAACCAACCAACCAACCAACCAACCAACCAACAAACTCATCCAACCAACCAACCAATCATTTTTAACCACTTATTCCATTCTGGCAAAAGATAAAAGTAAATTTTTGACTTTGGAGAAAGTAATAAAAAGTTCCCTCTCATTGAGCATTTAGGAAATTTTTAAGAAAAATATTAGGAATCCTAACTACTTTGTAACCTAAAACTGGAACATGCCCTCAAAAGCATCAAAAAGAGCCTCAAATGTATTCAAATATTGTCAAATAACCTATGATGTCAGAATTCTGACTTTTGTCTTGTAATTCTGAGTTGTTGTTTTTTCAACTGTGGCCCTAATCCTATTCTGTAGCTAAGGCCATATATATAATTCAATTCAATTCATTTCTGTTTATTTATATAGCGCCTCCAAATCTGAGGCCATGGTCCTCAACCGGAAAAGGGTGGATTGATCTCTTCAGGTCGAGCTTCTGCCTCAAGTGGAGGAGTTCAAGTATCTCGGGGTTTTGTTCACGAGTGACGGAAGAATGGAGCGTGAGATTGACAGATGAATTGGTGCAGCGTCTGCAGTATTGCGGACTCTGTACCGGTCCGTTGTGGTGAAGAGAGAGCTGAGCTGTAAAGCAAACCTCTCTGTTTACCGGTCGGTCTACGTTCCTACCCTCACCTATGCTCATGAGCTCTGGGTAATGACCGAAAGAATGAGATCGCAGATACAGGTGGTTGAAATGAGTTTCCTCTGCAGGGTAGCTGGACTCTCCCTTAGAGATAGGGAGAGAAGTTCGGTTATCTGGGAGAGACTTGGAGTAGAACCGCTACTCCTCCACATCGAGAGGAACCAGTTGAGGTGGTTCGGGCATCTGGTAAGGATGACCCCTGGACGCCTCCCTAGGGAGGTGCTTCGGGCATGTCCAACTGGGAGGAGACCCCGAGGATAACCCAGGACACGCTGGAGAGACTATGTCTCACGGTTGGCCTGGGAACGCCTTGGGATTCCCCCAGAAGAGCTGGAAGAGGCGGCTGTGGAAAGAGATGTCTGGGCTTCCCTGCTCAAGCTGCTGCCCCCGCGACCCGACTTCGGAACAAGCAGACGATAATGGATGGATGGATATGTACAGTATAGTGCCAAGTCATAACAGAAGTCATCTCAGTGCACTGAACAGAAACATTCATAAAAAGTAAGTCAATAACATTATCTATCTGAGGAGCAGACTGCTTTGAATTTAACTTCATCCCAGACTCTCATCTTGAACAAGCATGAAGGCGACAGTGGAAAGGAAAAACTCCCTATGAGCAAGAAACCTCCAGCAGAACCAGGCTCAGGATTTAAGATAGAAATACTGTAATTTCAAATGCAAACTGTTCACATGTATTCAATTGTAATTCATTTTAATGAGATTAATTTGTCCTCCAGTAGTCCAAGTCTATGGCAAGTCAATCCTAGGATTTATCAAAAAGAAAAGTCTTAAAACTGGACAATGTGTCAGCCTCACAGACAGTAATTAGAAGTTGGTTCCACAAGAGAGGAGCCTGATAACTGAAAGATCTTCCTCCCATTCTGCTTTTGGAAACTCTAAGAACCGCGAGTAAGTCTGCAGTCTGAGCTTCAAACGAAGTGCTTATGGCAATTTAACAATATTTTGTAGCAATCCACTGTTCTACAATGGCAGCTATGAGTAAGTTCAAGTTCAAGGTGTTTTTAATTTGTGATATTCAAGGTTAAGATTAACAGTACAATGAAATGCTCAGGATGAGAAGAACTGATTTGACTCGCTAAAAACAAAGAACAAACAAACAAGAAATACTAAAGCATGCAATAAGGGTACAAAGTAAAAAGCAAGATTAATGTGTAAACCAACAAAGTCCATGCTCAATAATCCAGGTATTCTTGTGCTGAAAAAAACAAAACTGTCCAGATGACCTGACTGAAAATTGTTGGATTGTATACCTGGATTATTGAGCATGGATGTTGTTGGATTTGAACCAGTTTGACATGTCTGCCGACAAGGAAGAGGGCTGGCACCGGAGGAGGGGGCACGCCAAAGAGACCAACTTAGCACCAACAATGGTTTGTAAGCTGTTGGAGGAAGAATCAGTTTTGTGCATAGTTGCAAAGTCCGCGTATCATAAGCTACTTTGGGCTTGTTATTTTCTACTGTCGCTTATAAATGCTTGTTTTGAATGAAACATCGCGTATTTGGGCTTGTTATTCTTTTTTCTTTATTCTTTGTCTAGAGTGACAAGACCACGCTAAAATGAGCTCCAATAAGTGGGGGAAATATGGGCAAAAATATAATAAAGAATAATTCAGGATAGAGATTAAAGAAAGTTTTTTGTTGACTAGCTTACTATGAGTTTGCTGTTTAATCTTGTTTTTTAATTTGTATGCATCCTTTATGATTGTCTGTTGTTGTCGTTGTCTATTGTTGTCATCACTCTTCGTTTAAAATTCAAGTCTCTCTGGTAAATGAGTCCCAGAGGCTTAATGGGATTAATTTATTATAAATATGCAAAATGTATTTTTATTTTTTAGAGTGGATATGTTCTTCAAAGTGTTTAGCATAATTTTGCTGTTTATATGTAATGCCATAATAAATGTATGTTTATACTGTTTAAAAACAGCCTTTGTTTTGCACAATTCTGTGATGTTGCTTGAAGGTTATCATTGGTTGAACAAACTGTGAAATAAGGGGCAGATATAATAAGATTTCATCTTCTTTCTGCTCCCTTCATTTTATCCTACTTGTATTCTTATATCTGATGAAACTGTCTTGTATTGTACTTTTAAAATGAATGAATAAACATCAATCAATCAATCAATCAAACAATGGGGTGGGTTGCCAGTAGGGCTTGTTTTCATGGGGCTGCTCGCTTGTTTCTGTCGCGAGATCTGGCAACACTGGTTTTGCGTTTCCTTGACTGATGAAGCCTTCTGGATGGAAGGTAAAACGTTTCAGAAATAAATAAATAAAATAAAACTGTCCAGATGACCTGACTGAAAATTGTTGGATTAATGTGTAAACTATTTTTTTTAAACCAGTGATAAACAGACAAACCTGCTAATTATTTTAAGTGTCACTCATTCTAAACAATCAATGCAACACATCTGGTTTGTCAAGTGTACATGCATCTAATTCAGTCCAGTTTAGTCTACTTTGATAAATATGTGAGACTGTAGGAGGTGGTAAAGAGACGACACAGAAGACGGGATGTAGTTCTTCACTTTTAATCAACTCCTACTCAACTGGCGGGAAAACCACCCAACACCGCCTTATATACCAACACAACATCCAGTCCTCTGGACCTTTCACAATAAGAGCATCCTGTAACACATTCGGTCCACTGGGTGTGAGTAGAGCCCCCTAGTGGTCCACCACACACGCCCCCCCAGAACACCCAGTAAGGTCCATCACTAGTCCCGCATTTTAGGTTTGATTAAACGACCAGAACGGCTGAACCTGGGCCCTGCAGAACCAGTCTGATGAAGCGGAGGGCTCCGAGGAGGGCCTGCAGAAGATTCGGGCTCCAATGGATGTTGAGAGTCTCTGGCAGGGGGACAGCAGTCCGTTAACAATGTGGATGGAGGTCTGCCCCTGCGAGGAGCCTGGGCCGTAACAACCTGATCATCTGACACAACATGAGCTGGTTTAAGCCTATCGATACAGACAGTCTCAGTACGACCCCCTAAATCTAAAAGGAAATGTTTTGGACCTGGTTGAAGAACCCGAAACGGTCCATCATACAAAGGCTGTAGTGGTGTCCTGTGTGCATTGTGTTTGACAAAAACAAATTTAGAGGACTCCAGACTCTTAGGGACAAATGACTGCGGTAAACAATGATGTACCGGGCCAGGGACACGAAAAGGGGCCTCCTGAGGTGAAAAATGGAGCAACGGTGGAGCAAACTGTGGTGAGGGTACCTCAGGTAAAAACTCACCGGGGACGCGCACAGGTTGACCGAAAACCAGTTCAGCCGGGGAGGAGCTCAGGTCCTCTTTGGTTGCGGTACGCAACCCCAACAAAACCCAGGGAAGACGGTCAATCCAGTTGTCACCGGTCAATGCAGCACGAAGTGCAGCTTTCAATGACCTGTGAAACCGTTCACACAAACCATTAGCTTGTAAGCGGTGGTCCTGTGAACGTTAGTCCCCAGACTCTTGGCCATGGTAGACCAAAGTTCAGAAACAAACTGCGGGCCCCGGTCTGATGTAATGTCAGGGCTCGCGCCACCCAGGTAGACAAAAATGCCCGGGCCACCACTGCAGATGTCGTGGATGTCAAAGGAACCACCTCAGGCCACCTGGTGGTCCGGTCTATCATAGTCAGCAGATGAGTAAAACCTTGTGATGGAGGCAGAGGGCCCACCAGGTCTACGTGCACATGATCAAACCGCCGACCTGGGATGGAGAAGGGTTCCAAAGGTGCTTTGGTGTGCCTGTTAACCTTAGCGCGCTGGCATGGGACACACGCTGCTGCCCACTCCTTAACTGCTTTACGCAGACCGGGCCAAACAAACTTTGAACTGACCAGTTTCACCGAGGCTCTAACACCTGGATGAGAAAGGGAATGTAAGGAGTCAAAAACGCGGCGTCGCCATGAAACTGGAACCAGGGGGCGGGGCCTGCCAGTAGAAACATCACAGAGCAGGAGGGGACCTCCGTCATTCACCTGCCGTTCCTCCAACTCGAGGCCCGTGGGCCCGGACTGGAGCTCGAGTATTTCTGCGTCGCTACGTTGGTCCGCAGCCATAGCAGAAAAATCGATGCCAACGTATACGGGAGAGATCAGCACCCGGGAGAGACAGTCGGCCACCACGTTGGATTTTCCAGCCACATGCTGAATGTCTGTAGTAAATTCAGACACCGCTGCGAGGTGGCGTTGCTGGCGAGCAGACCAGGGGTCAGAAATTTTTGACATCGCAAACACCAAGGGTTTGTGGTCAACATATGCAGTGAACCGGCGGCCCTCCAGGAAAAACCTGAAATGGCGTGTGGCCAGGTAAAGCGCCAGCAACTCTCTGTCAAAAACACTGTATTTCAGCTCATTGTCCCGCAGCGTACGGCTGAAAAATGCAAGCGGCTGCCAAACCCCGGAAACCTGCTGTTCTAACACAGCCCCCACCGCAACATCAGATGCGTCGGTTGTTAAAGCTATTTGCGCCGCTGGGGATGGATGGGCCAAAAGGGCAGCAGTGGCCAGTGCAGCTTTAGCATCACCAAATGCCTGTAGGCGTTCTGGTGTCCAGTCCACGCTGTCGTTGGGCTTTTTCTTTTTCAGCGCTCCATAGAGCGGACGCAGCAGTTGTGCTGCCCTGGGGAGGAAACGGTTATAGAAGTTAACCATTCCCAAAAATTCTTGTAGCGCTTTAACAGACTGGGGCTGTGGGAAATCTGACACCGCCTGCACTTTGTTTGGTAACGGGACGGCACCACTTGCAGAAATGCGGTGGCCCAAAAAGTCAATGACTGGCAGCCCAAACTGGCATTTCGCTGTATTTACAATCAGGCCATGTGCTGCCAGGCGCTGAAAAACCTCACGGAGGTGGGACAAGTGCTGCTCAGCCGAGCTGCTAGCCACCAGGACGTCATCCAGGTACACAAATACGAAGGACAGACCCCTTAGGACTGAATCCATCAACCGCTGAAATGTTTGTGCTGCACCTTTAAGACCAAAAGGCATGCGCAAAAACTCAAAAAGGCCGAAAGGCGTGATAACAGCGGTCTTAGGGACATCCTCCACATGCACAGGAACCTGGTGGTACCCCCGTACTAAATCTACTTTAGAAAAAATGGAGGTCCCAGCCAGGTGCACTGAAAAATCCTGGATGTGGGGGATGGGATAACGATCGTTCTCTGTGATGTTATTAAGGCGGCGGAAATCCCCACATGGACGCCATTTGCCATCTGCCTTGGGCACCATGTGGAGGGGGGAGGCCCACGGACTGTTTGAGCGTTGCACGATGCCTAAACGCTCCATGTTAGCAAACTCTTCCTGTGCTATTGCTAGCTTAGTAGCATCAAGGCGGCGTGCACGTGCGAACACCGGGGGGCCCGTTGTGGGAATATAATGTTCGACCCCATGTTTTGTGTTTGTGTTTGCAAAATCAGGAACAGTCAGCGAGGGGAATTCAGACAATAAACGCTGAAACACATTACCCGAAGCTAAAAAGTTAGCATGCATTAAAGGCCCAGCTCCTCGCGTCTCACAAGGCAGTGACGAAAAAGACACAGCGTCGATCAAACGTCTGTTAGCTAAATCAACCAGGAGCCCGTGAGCACAAAGAAAATCAGCCCCTAAAATAGGGACTGAGCTAGCAGCTACCACAAAGTTCCACTGGAAGTCCCGTTCATGGAAACGAACAGTCACCAACCTTTCGCCAAACGTCTTGATGGGATAGCCGTTAGCCGCGGTTAGCTGCGGCCCGCAGCCTTCTGCTAACCTGTCGGAGCCAGTCGGGGGAACGAGGCTCTTCTGCGAGCCGGAGTCCACCAGGAACCGCCTCCCCGACCTCGAGTCTTCGATGAAAAGCAGCCTTTCCTTGTCGCCAACGGCCGCGACTGCTAGCGGGCGCTGGCGTACTCGTTTCCCTGCGGCTTGAAACTGCACGGTGGGACACACCGTCGTGCTTTGGCGCCAAAACGCTGGTGGAAGAAACAAAGTGCGGCCCCTGACCGCCTGCGGGCGACTCCTGCTACGACCACTGGCTCGTCCGGCGCTGAGGGCGATGCTTGAAGCTCGGGCGCCGCTGGAGATCCGGGGACCGCCGCTTGGACCGCGAACGTCCTCGCAGCCAGCAGGATGCGGTCGGCTTCGCGGGCCAGCGAGCGGTAATCCTTCTGCTGCAGAAACGGGGAGTTGGCCAGGGCTGTGCGCACTGGAGCCGGAAGCCGGCGGAGGAAGAGGTGGAGAAAGAGAAACTCACAGTCAGCTGAACCCCTCAAAGACAACATTCCTTCCATGAGCTCAAGAGCTGTGCCATCGCCCAAATCGGAGAGGGAAAACAGTTTCTCGGCGCGCTCCGCGTCTGAGAGCGTGTAACGCTGCAGAAGGAGCTCCTTGAGGGCGTCGTATTTTCCTTGTGCAGGAGGGTCTTCGAGCAGGCTCATTACCCGCTGGGTGGACAATGGGTCCAGTGAAGCGACCACATGGTGGTATTTGGTGTCGTCTGCAGAGATCCCGCGAAGAGCGAACTGTGATTCGACGTGGGCGAACCACGACCGAGGTGCGTGCAGCCAGAAGTCCGGGATTTTAACGGCCACCGCAAAAGCGAGCGGGGCCGCCGGTGGGGGTTCCACAACCGCGGACAGCTGAGGAGAGCTGGCTGGACCTTCAGATGTCGTCATATTCAGTTCACGTAGGTCACCAGTGTAGGAGGTGGTGAAGAGACGACACAGGAGACGGGATGTAGTTCTTCACTTTTAATCAACTCCTACTCAACTGGCGGGAAAACCACCCAACACCGCCTTATATACCAACACAACATCCGGTCCTCTGGACCTTTCACAATAAAAGCATCCTGTAACACATTCGGTCCACTGGGTGTGAGTAGAGCCCCCTAGTGGTCCACCACAGTATATTTAACATGCCTAAATAAAGGTTGAATGAATTTACATACATCCACACTTCCACCGTCTGACCAGCAGGTGGCGGTAAATAAACGCTGTAAAATGATTTGTAATTTTCCGTAGAAGAAGAAGCAGACGCGGCAAAGGTGTCCAGACGACAAAGAAACTGTTTGGAAACAGAGACGGGCGAATGGTGTCGGAGCGCCGGAGTCACCTGGAGGTAGGACCCGTTAAACACACCTGGACCACCTCCCTGGCCTTCAGGACCACTGTCCTGCAGGCTTCAGATGTTCTGCTGCAGCACAGCTGGGTTCAATGACCGGATGGATCAATATTCAGTTAAATTAGAGACAGTGATGATTTAAATTAAAGATCAGCAATAGGAATAAAACGTAATTTATAATTTTAGTTTATTAATTTTACACGTAGAACAATAAAAAATACAAAGTGATGAAACAACAAACTGATACATTCCAATCAATTAAGCAAGCAATAAATCAAGCAATCAAGCAATCAGCAAATCAATCAAGCAAGCAATCAATAAATCAAGCAATCAATAAATCAAGCAATCAGCAAATCAATCAAGCAAGCAATCAATAAATCAAGCAATCAATAAATCAAGCAATCAATAAAGCAATCAATCAATCAATCAATCAATAAATAAATAAATAAATGTAACTCTGACTCATGTGAACTCATGTTAAAAACATCACTTCATGAATCATAATGATGGAAGACCCAGTAGAACTCAAAGAGTCCAGGACCAGCTCAGAGATCTGGTTTAGGCTTTGTTCGACCAGCTGTCTTCAGGTCCTGCTTAGCGGTTCTGAAGGGGAGGCGGTGCATCGCGCGTCCAGAAACCTCTAGCTGCTCCTTCCCGCTGTGCAGCAGCTGGTCATGCTCCTGCGGATCAAACATGGACGCCATCACAGACAGGAAGTGGATCAGAACAGCTTGGCATTAACATCTCTTACCTTGCATTGTTGGACGAGGTCCTCCTTCAGGTCCTGCTTAGCGGTTCTGAAGGGGAGGCGGTGCATTGCGCGTCCAGAAGCCTCTAGCTGCTCCTTCCCGCTGTGCAGTAGCTGGTCATGCTCCTGCGGATCAAACATGGACGCCATCACAGACAGGAAGTGGATCAGAACAGCTTGGCATTAAAATCTCTTACCTTGCATTGTTGGACGAGGTCCTCCTTCAGGTCCTGCTTAGCGGTTCTGAAGGGGAGGCGGTGCATTGTGCGTCCAGAAGCCTCTAGCTGCTCCTTCCCGCTGTGCAGCAGCTGGTCATACTCCTGCGGATCAAACATGGACGCCATCACAGACAGGAAGTGGATCAGAACAGCTTGGCATTAAAATCTCTTACCTTGCATTGTTGGACGAGGTCCTCCTTCAGGTCCTGCTTAGCGGTTCTGAAGGGGAGGCGGTGCATTGTGCGTCCAGAAGCCTCTAGCTGCTCCTTCCCGCTGTGCAGCAGCTGGTCATACTCCTGCGGATCAAACATGGACGCCATCACAGACAGGAAGTGGATCAGAACAGCTTGGCATTAAAATGTCTTGCCTTGCATTGTTGGACGAGGTCCTCCTTCAGCGCCTCCACGGCGACCCGTTTGGACTCCAGAGTTTCCTACAAGCAGACAAGTTTTCAGGTGTGTGATGAAACCCAAACCTGTTCAGACAAACCTGCGTCTCCTCAGACCTCCGGCTGGTTGGCAGTGGTGCTGCGCACCCTCGGGTCAATGTTGGACACGGACAGAGCGGCGCTGAGCTGCGCCTCCTTCTTCTCCAAGGTTTCTGTGAGAACAGCCAACTTCTTCTCCAGGACCATCTTCTTCAGCCCGCTCCTCTGCTGCACCTCCAGGAGGCGCTTCGTCTGCTGCCTCAGCAGCTCGTCGCGCTCCTGCTCGACCTGCAGGGAGGTCAGGACTCAGCTGGATGACAGGAAGAAGGAGCTGAACAAGGAGGAGGAGGAGCCTAAGAGGAGGAGGAGCAGCTTGATGACAGGAAAAAAAGAGACTAAAGCCTCGGATATAGTCGCGCTTTGGTCCGCAAGCTGGAGCGCGCGTGCTGCGCGCGCACTGTGCATGCGTTTATAGTGTGGCACGGCAGCGCATGGCAAAGTGCTGTTCTTTTACTGACCAGCAGGTGGCAGTACCCTCTAAAACCTGTGCATATGTTGCAAGAAAGGGTGTAGAAGAAGAAATCTACCGTAGAAGAAGAACTGTTTGACGTCACACAACAAAAACAAATAGCTTTCTGCTCGCGTGCTGAACTGTTGTCTTTATTTGCGGCTTTAATGCATGGAGTCAGCGGAGGAGAAAGCGATCACGTGACTTTTGGCGAAAAAACAAAAGAAAAGTCCGACTCCAGATCAGGAATGAAGGAGAATTTAATACATTTTGTGTCACAAAACATTCCTCCATGCGTCGCGACGCCGTTTCCACGACCACAGCGGTGCAGACAGCTGCAGAATCTGGCGTGAAGGCTGTCGGTGAGGTCCACACCCGACCTGTCAATCAATTCGGCGCGCGCGCTAGGCTTGCGGAGCTTCAAAATCTGGGAGGTGCACGACCACGCGCGAAACCAACGCGCTGGCCAAAGCGCGGGGGCGGGGACTTCGCGATTGCGTCACTTTGGCCGCGCGCCCTATGCGACGCGTCAACTATATCCTAGGCTTAATAAGGAGGAGGAGCAGCTGAGTGACAGAAAGGAGTATCCACAGTATTCCTGAGGGTGTCACTGTAGAAGCGAATGTGCATTGTACTTCCTGTCCGACACCGGAAGTGCCTGTATTCCATAGGCGGAGTATGGATCGCGGGTGTTTTTGAAAGTTATTTTCATTCATTTTATCGGAGCAAACACAGCTTTTGTTTAAACGTAACGTTTACTGAAATGTCCTACCGGGGTTCAGGTACCTGCTGTGCTGTTCGCGGCTGCACCAACAACCGGACCAAGCTAAATCTTTGGCTAAAACAACAGTGTTTTCAACACGGACCCAAAACAAAGAAAGAGTGTTCCTGCATCCTACTCTATGGCTGTGTCTGCGCGATCAGGTAACATCTGTAATTTCTTTTTATTCAGGGAGGGTTTATTAATGAGAGTTTTGGATGATTTACTGTCTTAAAATGATATATGTCAGGCGCGACCGGTGTTACAGAACACCGTGACTTTTAGCCGAGATAGCTGCTAATAAACGTTAGCCGAGAGGCCGGAGCAAACGCGTTCGCTATTTATGTATTTTTAAATTATGTCTGCGTGATCAGGTAACATCTTTTTATTCGGGGAGGGTATATTAATGAGAGTTTTGGAAGATTTACTGTCTTAAAACGATAGATCTCAGATGCGACCGGTATTTTTAGCCGAGATAGCTGCTAACAAACCTTAGCCGAGAGGCCGGAGCAAACGCGTTCGCTATTTATGTATTTTTAAATTATGTCTGCGCGATCAGGTAACATCTGTAATTTCTTTTTATTTGTCCCTCCTCTTTTAACAAAACGAGTGGTGTTCCCACATTTTTAATGAACTAAAACAACAAAGTTTGGACTGTCTTCAACTGTATTACTCGCATGTAAACAAACGGTGTTTCCGGTCAACCGGAAGTCGTGTGCACATTTCGCGCAAAGCGTCATGGGGCGTAGGAATACTGTGGATACACCTAACGAGGAGGAGCAGCTGGATGACAGGAAGGAGGAGAGGATGGGTGAACGGAAGGAGGAGCCTATTGAGGAGGAGAAAGCTGATAAGTAGGAGGAGCGGCGTACCTCCTGGCAGTCCAGCCGCAGCTGCTGATGTTTCGCATTCAGATCTCTGATCTGCTCCTCCACCAGGTGCTTGTCAGCACGGTACTTCTGTTCAACACATCACCTTCATCATTAATATCACTATCATCATCATCACCTTCATCCATAGATCAGATCTATTTCATATCAGGTCATGGATGAAGTGAGCAGGATGTTCTGGATGTTTGACCTCCATCTCACCTTCATGACGACTGAGAGCAGGGGCGGTCTCGGCTTCTGTTTGGCCTCTTGCAGCTTCTGTTGGGCCTCCTGCAGATCCTCCTTCAGACGTTTGTTCTCCTCCTGAGCTTTTGAAAGCTTCTTGTGCCTCTGCAGCTCCGCGTGCTCTTTCTGACAGAAGACAGAACAACTGAAACCATGGAACAAACTGGGTCCAGTTCATAAACACCAGACAAACCGGGTTGGACTTGGTACCGTCTGTCGTTAACAGACGAAACAAAGAAACAACAAAGACAAACAACAAAGAAAAGTCCAGCTGTTAAACTGGAAGAACTAACGAGACCTGTTTTCATGTTCTGAGAGGTTCTAGTTCTACTATCCTGAATGTTTTGGTGCCGTGACTCTTCTCTCCAGTTCTGGGGCCTCATGTACAAAGACTTGCGTGGATTTCTTACTGAAACGTGACGTACGGTCAAATCCAGAAAACTGCGTACGCACATAAAAATCCAGATGTATCAAACCGTGCGTACACCTGAATCCACTGAGCGCACGTGAGACACCTCCCCTGACACTCCTTCATTTACATATGTTAAACAGATGCTAATTACTTCCTGCATGTGTGAAGGACATGTTTGTTTGATCCCTGCGCGATCAGAAATTATTTCTAGATTCAGGAAAATAATGAATATAATATGAGTGAGGAAAATAATCCTAAGTAAGAATAGTAATAAAATGTGTTTATCACGCAAAGAACGAGTGATGTGTGTCGGTATTAGTGTGTGCGCGCATCCTGCTTTGGTGCGCAACTGGCTCATCCATTCATTCTGAGTGAAAATATTAACTTTGCGCACGAGTTTATTACCATAATTACTGTAAACACAGAGGAACTTAGATGTTTGGTAGAACATAGATCTTTGTTTATTTAATAGATGATATGAAGAAACGAGTCTGTGCGTCTCAGTGGAGAGTTTTCATGACATGACGTGATGTTGGAGTCTCCAAACGCTGCGCGCGCCGCAGCCTTTGTGCGCAGTCTGTTTGTCTGTGAAGCTTTTACTCTCCTACAAGTTATACTGTATATGGTGTACTTTCACGTGTCATTTTGGAGAAATCTACAATAAACGCAGATTATGAATCACCTCCAGCTGCCGTGTAACACCGGCGAGGGTGCGCGCGCGCTCCAAAGCGCGACCACTCAGCCTTTGGAATCATATAGATGAGACATTCCATTGGACATGAATCGGCTTTGTGTGGACTGGACTGCCCTGATCGGCCTGCAGCTCCCTCAGGAAAGCTCGGGAACAGTTTGATCGCTGCTTCTGCATGTGCACGCGTGATGCACGGCTCCTGTGTTGCTCCAGAGCGCAGCAGTGCCAAACTGAAAAATGATTATTTCTGAAAACGGCTGATAAGCCATATCCTAGATCAGAAAATTATATCTGTTTATAAATAAATGCTCTGCGTGTTACACTATTTATTATATCCTCCAGTAAGGCTGAATGAATCCGTTCCTGTTAAATTTATTTTTTGCACAACTTTGCGCGTCCTTTATTTAACTGCGTCATGTGGATGTAATACTTGTTAATCGTGTGTTTGGTGGGAATATTAATCATTTTCACATCATGAACAGTTAATAATAATAATAATAATAATAATAATAATAATAATAATAATAATAATAATAATGAATTCAATTTATAACGCACTTTTCATTAATGAAAATCTCAAAGTGCTACAAGGTGCAACAGAATTAAATGTCAATAAAACAATTAAAATCAACAACAGTATCAGCTAGATCAAAAGTAGAATCATGAGGAGGTAGAGTATGCTCGGTTGAAAAGAAAGGTCTTCAAGCCGCTCTTAAAGTCAACCACAGACTTTGGGGCTTCAGTTTTTCAGAATCACCTGTAAGTGTCGCCAAAGGCACAAAAACCACCGAAACGTGCGTACGCCTGCCATGGGGCTGGCGTGGGAATGCGCACATATCCACGTTCAGTTCAGTTTTGATACATACGGAGTTTTGCGTGGACAGTGACGTACGCACGGTTGATACATGAGGCCCCTGGAGGTTTATGTTTATGTTTATTAAATTTGTTCATTTTTTTTTTACAAAAGAAACAATACAAGACAATCTCATAAATGATATTGTACAAAATATAAAAAAATGAAAGGTAGCAGAAAGAAGAATAAATCTTATTATATCTGCCCCTTACTTCCAACAATCAGATTAAACAACAATAATCAACCATGTAAACAATAATAATCTTCAACCAACTTTTTTCCAACAATCAGATTAAACAATAATAATCTTCAACCAACAGTACAAAATGACTAACTCTTTTCTAATTTTCTAACTAATACAATACACATTACGCTATTTCATATATATTTTTTAACACATTTGTTTTGATCATTTTCTTAAATGTAAACATTGACTTGGCATTTTTAACTACATTCTCCAAGCCATTCCATAATCTAATTCCCTGGATTGAGGTAGAACGTCCCTTCAAACTGGTTCTGAATTGTGGTTTTACAAACAACTCTGTCCCCTTAAGATTATAACAACTTTGTCTTTTAACAAAGTGCATTTGGATATTTAAAGGTAATGCATTATTTTGAGCCCTATACATAACTGATAAAATATTATAGTCTACCAAATCATGGAACTTCAATAACTTTAGTTGATAAAATAATGTACTTGATGGATGACGGTAATGTTTTCTAGTGATAATTCTTACAGCTCTTTTCTGTAATACAAAAATAGGCTTTGTGATTGTTTTACACGCTTTCCCCCAAACATCAATACAATAGATTAAGTGTGGAACAATGATTGTGTTATACAACAAATACAGAGCTTTATCATTCAATAGGTCTCTGACTTTGTACAGTACTGCAATCGATTTAGCTATTTTTATTCTTACAGAATTTATGTGTTGTTTCCATGTCAGTTTGTCATCAATGATAACACCCAAAAACTTCACCTCACTCACTCTACAAATCTCAACATCCTCAATTTGAAATGAGGTGAAATGTGGATCAGAGCTTCGTTCTCCTCGGTTCTGGAGGTTCGAGGAGTTGGTGTTTGCTGCACTCACCTCCGGTCTCTGCCGCTTAGTCAGCATTTTCCTCCGAGCTTCAGTGAAAAACTCTACAGTCTCTCTCCGTTGGCGGTCCTGGTCCTCCACCAAAGACGCCACACGACTCCTCATCTGCTCATCCAGCTCTCTGAGCTTAGACGACCTCTTCATCTCCGCCGCCTGGACCAGTTCCTCCATCTTTTGGTGGTTCTTCACCTCCGCCTCTGGGGAGGAGACGCCAGGAGAACACGGAGGAGATCAACGAGTTGAGAAAGTACGAGAAGTTGGGAGGAGGAGAACCAGACGAAGAACCGACCTCTCAACTTGCAGTCATACATGTTGTTGAGCTCCATCAGCTCCATCTGGTGTCTCTGAGGAGGAGAAGAAGGAGGTCACTCAGAGGAACAACCCAGCCTTCAACATGGAGAACATCATCTCACCAGCTTCAGCTTCGCTATGGAGCACACCTGGTTGACCTTCTTCTCCCTGCGGTCCATCTGCAGGTTCTGGATGTCTCTGCGCAGCCCGAGCTCTGACTCCGTGTTCTGGTCCTGGACCACGGAGACAAAGGAGGCGGTGTCCATCTTCATCTCAATGACGGTGTTGTGCTGCTCGGACAGGACGCGCTTCAGCTTCTGCTTGTAGTTCTGGAACCAAACAGCAGGTCTGAGCAAAACCAGGTCCTCTAAAGGAACCTCAGAGACAGGTCTGGGTCCAGTAAAGTCGGGTCAGGGTCCAGGTCTGGGTCCAGGGTAAAGTCGGGTCAGGGTCCAGGTCCAGGGTAAAGTCGGGTCGGGGTCCAGATCTGAGGTAAAGTGTTATATTGACAGTATATGTTAGTAAAGGTACTGGTGTTTGTAGGTTTGGGTCGGGTCAGAATCTGCAGCTCACAGTGATCTCCGCTCGGTGGCGCTCCTCGGCCTCGTCCTTCTTTCTGACCCGGTTCCTCAGCTCTGACTCGCACTCCTCCAGGTCCCTCTTGTGGATCTCCCAGGAGGCCCGGATCTGGTCCCTCTCCAGCTGGAAGAAGCTCCTCTCCTCACGCTCCCGATCCAGCTCCTCCTGGAGGAGAATGATGTGCTCCTCCAGCTGCATGGAGACACGGTTCCATGAGGACCAGTTCATTTGTTCTGATGCTTCTAATAGGTTCTGGTCTCTATGAGGACTTTAGGACTGGGTAACATTTTAACATCTTTAAATTCATGTTTTATTTCGTTTGTTTGTTCAGGTGAATGCTTGACGGTGTCCAGCAGGTGGCGCTGTTAACAGAACAACAAACTATGTACAGGTAGTCCCCGATTTACGAGCGAGTTCCGTTACAACGAGGCGCTCGTAAACCGGAAATCTCGTAATTTGGAACGGCCGCCACGTGTCTCGTAAGTCCGGAATTTCGCTCGTAAATTGGAACGGTTTTGCTAGCGCGACTACAAACACTCGTTTTTCATCGAAAAACTGCTTACGAGTGCATAAAAATGATCGGAAACGTGTGTCCACATGTTTAGCTAACGAACTGTGGTGAAAAAACACAGAAAAACTCTGTATTTTTTGCGTTTTTTCAAAAAATTCGCCAGCTCGTAAGTCCGGAACCTCGTAGATCAGAGCGCTCGTAAATCGGGGACTACCTGTACTGTATTCTAGAATTAAAGTGAAACTAAACACAGGTTGAGACGGTAACTCCTCCCCCTAAGCAGATTCAAAATCACCCTCAAAATGGGCGTGTCGAGAGACAAGGAGGGGTGGAGGTAGAGTTGTGCTTTTGTTCACGCCTCCACCAGCAACAACCTAAAACAAATCAAACCTCTAGCCAACAACATACACCAAGCAACAACAAAGAATAAACATGTAGATGTATTTATCTATTCCACCCATTCCATCCAAAACCAAAGGCTTTAAAATAAGAAGAAAAAAAGAAAAATAAAACCGCTTGTCAGGAGTGAAATGTGGCACTTCCATATAAGGTATGCACTTCTCATCTCTGCAGGGGATTGGCTCTGCTTGAACCACCTTTGTGACATCACACGTGAGCAGACATGTCACACATGAGCGTTTGGACAAATAAGAAAATTAAGGTGTAAGTGACCAGTTCAACCCATAGCACTACCCATACCCGTCAAGTCTCCCGTTTTGGCCGGGAAACTACCGTATTTTACCCCTCTTTCCCGTCGTCATCCCGAATTATTATTTTCCCGGAAATTTCCCATATTATAATATTATTTAAAAAAAACTAAATAAAAACATTCCAGTGCCTCTGTCCCTAACATCGCGAGAACTGCCTCCTGCAGTAGCCTCGGTGGCAGTTCTCGCGATGTTAGTGCTGGCAGCCGTCCAATCAGAACGCTCGTTTCAGGCAACCGGAAAAACGCAGAGATGGATTGATGTAACGAGAGAGAGAAGGCGTCCCTGCCCAAAAAGTTAAGACTTCGTGTAAATATCTTAAAAAATGGGACAGCAAATTACTGTCCTAAAGAAGAGTAGGGCACAATTACGCATTTTGTAAGATTTGTAACTGCGACTTTAGTGTCTCTCATCTGAACGATGTCCGTCAGCATGAAAAATCCGTCAAGCACAAAGGTAGGCCTATCAGATTGTGATCACATAACTGGTTTGTAAGTGGCTGATAGGTAGATATTTTAGATTTCTTGTAAACCTGTCTTAAAATGTAAGGGGTCCTGGACTTTGGTTGGGCTAGTGCAGGGGTCTGCAACCTGGGGCTCTGGAGCCACATGCGGCTCTTTGGTCCCTCAGCAGTGGCTCTTACAAGCTTTGATCAAAACTAACTTTGAACTGAATTTTATTTGTTCTTATAACAACAAAAAAGGCTAGTTTTAGCAGTTTTTCCTGTCATTTCCTTTGCAAATGTGTGAATACTAGAACTAATAGAAGGAGTAAAACATATGTTAACTTTATTTATTCAGAATCAGAATCAGTTTATTATTGCCATTGTCAAAGAATAAAAAAAATCACTGACTAGGAACTTGCTTTGGCATAAAGGTGCAATAAAAAGAAGTAAAAATAGAATAAAAACACATGTACACACCAACCAATAAACACAATGCAGTACAGCACAATATTCACAATAATATTCACAATAAATGGCAGTGACAAAAGGTGCTAGAAGATAAATGGAGTGATGATGTACAGTTTTAGGCCAGTGATAAATGATAAGGCAGAGTTAAACAGTAACAGGATTATGAATGTAGGATATTAAATTTTTTATTCCAAGTAGGATATTAAATTTTTCCACAATTAAAATAATTTACCTAGACATGCATAGTTCATTGTTATTTTATTTTTTTAATTGGGAAAGATCACATTATTTTTCCTTCTTTATGATAATCTGGTCTTTTTTAGTCTTAAAATGTAAAAATATCAACAAATGATTAGATATTTTCAGCTTTACAATGGCCAGAAAACTACAGGTCAGAAAATTGTCCTTTAACAAACTTAAAGTGGTTTGTGGGCCACCAGTTGAGAATCCCAGTTGTAGCAGGTATTGTGGCTCCAGAAACGTTTAATTTAGTGAACAAAGGGGCAGAAATGGCTCTTTTGATCATAAAGGTTGCAGATCCCTGGTAGTGGGATGGGTCGGAGTACCCGGCAGAAAATTTCCCTTATTTTTAAATCCAAAACTTGACAGGTATGGAACTACCGTAAACACAAGACCAAATATTGCAGATTTACACAGATACGCACAATTATGTGAAAATAAACACAGCCATAGGCTAGATAACATTTTAAACACATTCTAGGGAGTTTATCAGCTAAAAAAAGTTAATTTTGTGTTTAGTCCCTCTTTAAAGGTTCGATCCCCGGCGTCACGACCCAATTTATTTAATTTAGATTATGCTTGGTCTGAGGAGTAATGCTTCAGGTCCAAACAGATCCAAACCGGACTGCTAACCCAGTAATTAACGCAATAATATATACCTAACATAACTTAGCCGTGTTAGCATCGATAGCTCTGACCTGATCCTTTGACATTTCCTGCTTGGAGGAGCTGCCCATCGCCGCTGACAGCTTACCTTTTCCTTCTTTCTTCTGTGGTGTCTTTTTAGACTGAAAAGAAGATGCAGACCCGTCAGAACCGGAAGCTGGTTCCCGTTATTTCCTAGCTGATGCTAGGCTAACATGCTTATACAAGAGCCATAAACCGGTTAAAAATAAAATGTTGTATTTAACCGGAAGCTTTTACTCACCATCGTTTCACACCGAGCAGCGGATGTGATAAAAAAACAAAAACACGATCAAACTTTTGTTTTTAGGTCCTCTCAGTCGGGTCAGAATCTGCAGCTAACGGTAATCAGCACGACGCGCTGCCATGGCAACGCAGTCACGTGACTACTTCGAACGAAGCTGCTGTGTCTCAATTCACGGGCTGCGTCCTCATGAGGACCCAGCCTAGCTGGGCCGAGTAGGCCACGCACTCACAAGGCCGCGTGCAGGGGCGCCGTATGGGGGGTAAAAGTTGGTACAATTCCAGGGGCCCTTGACTGACAGGGGCCCAGATTGGCCTTTTTTTTTTTTTTTTCATGGTGTTTTGGGCCCCTGATAATACATTAATGGTAGTAGCTTTGTTTTAACTTGTTTTAACAGTAAAACTTAATATTATCTCTCCCAGACCAAAAAGCAAACATCCTCATATTTAACAAGCACCCCCTGTATCTGCATGAAATGGTATGTTCCTAGCTGCTTTAAAGGGGACCACAGATGCAAAATTCACTTTTTAATGTTTTTTTTACTCAACTTTGGGTATTAACTTCATAAAAAACAGTCCTTGTGCCAAAAAAATGCACCCAGTGGTTTATTTACTCCAGAGCCGTATATATAGAGAGTTCTGACACTCTTTGAAGTCGCCGACAGGCGGTGAATCGTTCCAAACAACGGCTATGGAAACCTTGTGGAGCTGCGCCCTCTGGCGGCGACGGAGCGCTACTGCAGGCAGAGAGACTGTAAAACAGAGCCATGGAACGAATCGCCCCCTCCATGACCCACGTGACTTCCGCATTCCATTCTTACAACGGAACGCTATGGAAGTGTCGCAACTCTCACTTTATATGGCTCTGATTTACTCTAAGTAGATTTATTTATTTTTGATAAATACACCTGGATTCACACTTCCTGCAGTTATTGACGTCACAAGCCGTGGCCAATCACCTCAAACCTGAGTCCAGCCCCTCACCTAGCAACCCCTGGTTAGGCTCAACCCACTTCTGTATTAAACACATGACTGTTGTTTTTCATGATTTCATCTCATCTTTTGTTTATATGTTCTTAATTTCATGTGTACAGCACTTTGTTGCAGCTGTGTGTTTTTTTAAATGGCTTTATAAATAAAGTATAATTGTTATTTTTATGTTTTAGTTCAATTTTTAGTGTATTTGCGATCGCTGCCAACGCGCAGCCGGCAAAAATTAAACGAGCGGACCCCCGGCGTAGGGACCGGTTGCGACGGGACCCTCTTCTGGCACGATGGAGCGGAGCTTCAACTGTACAGCCTCATTTCAGCCTTGGAGAGGTTTCACATTCATGTTGCTCACTTCATGAATGTGAAACCTCTCCTGAAAAAAAAAAAGCAGCACGGACAAAATAAACCCGTTTGTTGTTGATCACTCAAAATAAGTTCTGCTTCACGAACTGAAGCCAAATCGCTAAAATCTAAAGTTTTAAATGGCTAAATTGGACGGATGCGTTTGTATCTTTCTCCATTGTATTCAATGTGCGTGTTGGAGCAGAGTCTGGATGTGACGTCACAATCACGTGACCGGAAAAACCCGGATTTACCGTGTAAAAAAACGGCGCTAATTTTAAACTATTTTTGAGAGGAATTTTCATTCATTTAACATTGTTTTAGCAAAAACGATCATAGTTCAATCTTAAAATATATATATGTTGTGCCATTTCATGGAAAGTTCAAAGATGATGTCAGGGGAGCTTTAAATGGATTTAACTATGCCAACATGCTGTTCATTTTGTTAAAAACCTCAATAATTGAAGAGTCATTGTAGATTAATGCTACTTAAGGTACTATAATCTACACTGATCTCACAATCATTTAAGTAGAACCAATTCGATCGTTTCTATTCTAGATTATCTATTCATTTTTGATGAGTCTCGCCATAGACTTCAAAATTTATAGGGAATACCAAATCCTACATCGTTCGTCTAAAAGGACAACAGACATTTAGACCATACTATATTTTCTTTTCTATTTTTAGTTTAACTTTAAACTTTATTTCTAAAAGTAAAAACTCTAAGTTAATGTGCAAGCAGAAATAAGTTAATAAGACCCATGACTTGTGTTCTGTTGTTCCTATGTTTAAATCTGTGAAAGTTAGTCATAGGAAATTCTGATCGATCAATCCATGTAAATATGTTGTGATTGTAATTTAATGATTTGTTAATTAAATGATTCATCTCCTGGCGAATCAACATACGTTAACGTTTCATGTCTTTACATTTTATCACTGAGTCACAGATTTATTGAATATCAATCTGAAAAAGATGAGAACCCGTGAATTATTGATGATAATTTGTGTCAGTCTAAAATCTGCTCAAATTTACATCCAAGTATAAGAAGTCAGCAAACTGATCTTCTTCTATTTTATTACATTTGTCTTTTCAGAAGAAATATTTAGATGGTTTAATCTAGGGATGCTCCGATCAGGTTTTATGCAGCCGATCACGATACCGATCACCTATGTGTGCCGACCACCGATACCGATCACAAATGCCGATCACTTATATGTGTGCCGATCACATATACCGATCACCGATCAGATGGATTGCCTGTAACTTAATTGGTTTAGTTATGAGTGCTGCTTCTGGCTACAAGATCTGAAAAGAACCATAAAATCACCATAATTAAGATTAAACTTTAATCATGTAAAATAACTTTAAACTAGTAGTTGTACTTACAGTAATGATTAAAAATGTCTTAAACAGTTGAAACCAGGTGTTTTCATTCACCATAAAAAGACACACCCATCCCCCCCCCCCCCCTCCTCACTATCTGACAAAAAAACTGACAAAAGCTCCGGAAATTCTATTTACCGTACATGAATATTTATTTTATTAATTACTGGTTTACATGCAGAAAATGGAATTGTCCTTCTCCAAAACTGGGTACAATTTCCAGATGCCTGAAGATGCTACATTACTAGTTTATGTTTATGTTTATTAAACTTGTTCATTTTTTTACAAAAGAAATACAATACAAGACAATCCCATTAATGATACGTACACAATGTAAAAAAATGAAAGGTAGCAGAAAGAAGAATAAATCTTATTATATCTGCCCCTTTTTTCAAACAATCAGATTAAACAATAATAATCTTTCACCAGCAGTACAAAATGACTAACTCTTTCTAATTTTCTAATACTAATACATAACTAATAATTGATACAATACACATTATGCTAATTCATATATATTTTTTCAACAAATTCCTTTTGATCATTTTCTTAAATGTAAACAGTGACTTGGCATTTTTAACTACATTCTCCAAGCCATTCCATAATCTAATTCCCTGGATTGAGGTAGAACGTCCCTTCAAGCTAGTTCTGAATTGTGGTTTTACAAACATCTCTGTCCCCTTAAGATTATAACAACTTTGTCTTTTAACAAAATTCATTTGGATATTTAAAGGTAAATCGTTATTTTGAGCCCTATACATAATTGATAAAATATTATAATCAACCAAATCATGGAATTTCAATAATTTCAGTTGATAAAATAATGTACTGGATGGATGACAATAATGTTTTCTAGTGATAATTCTTACAGCTCTTTTCTGTAATACAAAAATAGGCTTTGTGATTGTTTTACACGCTTTCCCCCAAACATCAATACAATAGATTAAGTGTGGAACAATGATTGTGTTATACAACAAATACAGAGCTTTATCATTCAATAGGTCTCTGACCTTGTACAGTTACACAATTATACACAAATATAAGGCAAGAGAACATCCTGCCACTCAGAACAAAGATGGGTTCTGTGCGTCTCCCAAGATGAACATGTTTTGGTGTGAAATGTGAGTAAATGGTAAATGGACTGTACTTGTATAGCGCCTTTCTGTCTTATGAAGACACTCAAAGCCCTTTACACTACAATCTGTGCCCTCATTTACCCATTCATACAGCACTCTAGATCTATACAAAGATAATTGACCAAATCATTCTAATGAGACTAATCAGTGCTTTTAGATCACATTCATACACCGATGGGACACACATCGGAGGCAAGAGTGGTTCAGTGTCTTGCCCAGGGACACTTGACTGCAGGTGGATTCGAATCCCCAACTCTTGCAATTGAAGGATGACTGCTCTAACACCTCAGCCACAGCCGCCCTAGTCTCAACCGTGTATTACCCCAAACAACAGCTAAAGAACTTATGATGGTGAAGAAGCTTGTCAGAGAGTATTATCCACAGTAAAACAAGTCCTGGACCAACATGGGCTGAAAGGACACTCATTTCGTAAGTAAAAATTCTTCCAAAAGCAACATAAACAGGACATGTTACAGTTTGTACATGCACACAGGGTCAAAGGTCTTAACGTTTCAGAGACGTCCTGTGGTCTAATGAAGCTAAAATTGAACTGTTTGGCCATGATGACCATCGTTACATTTGGAGGAAAAAGGGTGAAACTTTCAAGCCTGGCAACACCACTACAACTGAAGTATGAGGGTGATGATAGCATCACACTGTGGGGATGTTTTGCTACTGGAGAAATTGGTGCTCTTTACAAACTACCGGTACACGGTATCAGGAGGAAAGAACCTTATGTGGAAATGTTGAAGCAACATCTCCAGACATCAGTCTGGAAGTTAAAGCTTGATCACAGATGTGTCTTCAAATGGATAATGACTCTAGACCTAAGTCAAAGTGTAGGAGAGTCCTCATAAAGTCCTAGATCTCCATCTCGGAAGCAGCAGATAGGTACTGACAGTCCAAGCGGCATGCGGCTCGGGTGGTTGCTGAGGCAAAAAGTCGGGCGTGGGAGGAGTTCGGAGAGGCCATGGAGAATGACTTCCGTACGGCTTCGAGGCGATTCTGGTCCACCATCCGGCGTCTCAGGGGGGGGAAGCGGTACGCGACCAACACCATTTATGGTGGGGATGGCATGCTGTTGACCTCAACTCGGGATGTTGTGAGTCAGTGGGCGGATTACTTTGAAGACCTCCTCAATCCTACTGGCACGTCTTCCACTGAGGAAGCGGAGCCTGGGGACTTTGGGTCGGGCTCTCCAATCTCTGGTGCTGAGGTCGCCGAGGTGGTTAAAAAGCTCCGCGGTGGCAGGGCTCCGGGGGTGGATGAGATTCGCCCTGAGTTCCTTAGGGCTCTGGATGTTGTGGGGTTGTGTTGGCTTACGCGACTCTGCAATATCGCGTGGACATCGGGGGCAGTTCCCTTGGATTGGCAGACTGGGGTGGTGGTTCCCCTATTCAAAAAGGGGGACCGTAGGGTGTGTTCCAACTATAGGGGGATCACACTCTTAAGCCTCCCTGGTAAGGTCTATTCAGGGGTTCTGGAGAGGAGGGTCCGTCGGATAGTCGAACCTCGGATTCAGGAGGAGCAATGTGGTTTTCGTGCTGGTCGTGGAACACTGGACCAGCTCTACACCCTCAGCAGGGTCCTGGAGGGTGCGTGGGAGTTTGCCCAACCAGTTTACATGTGCTTTGTGGACTTGGAAAAGGCATTCGACCGCGTCCCTCGGGGGGTTCTGTGGGGGGTACTCCGGGAGTATGGGGTACCAGGCCCATTGATATGGGCTGTTAGGTCCCTGTACGACCGGTGTCAGAGCTTGGTCCGCATTGCCGGTAGTAAGTCAGGCTCGTTTCCAGTGAGAGTTGGACTCCGCCAAGGTTGCCCTTTGTCACCGATTCTGTTCATAACTTTTATGGACAGAATTTCTAGGCGCAGCCAAGGTGTTGAGAGGATCCGTTTTGGTGGCCTTAGAATCGCTTCTCTGTTTTTTGCAGATGATGTGGTCCTATTGGCTTCATCAGATCGTGATTTACAACTTTCACTGGAGCGGTTTGCAGCCGAGTGTGATGCGGCCGGGATGAGGATCAGTTCCTCCAAATCCGAGGCCATGGTCTTGAGCCGGAAAAGGGTAGCATGCCCTCTCCGGGTCGGGGAGGAGGTCCTGCCCCAAGTGGAGGAGTTTAAGTATCTCGGGGTCTTGTTCACGAATGAGGGAAAACTGGAGCGTGAGATCGATAGGCGGATAGGTGCAGCATCCGCAGTGAAGCGGGCGCTGTACCGGTCTGTCGTGGTGAAGAGAGAGCTGAGTCGAAAGGCAAAGCTCTCAATTTACCGATCGATCTACGTTCCCACCCTCATCTATGGTCATGAGCTTTGGGTTGTGACCGAAAGAACGAGATCTCGGATACAAGCGGCTGAAATGAGTTTTCTCCGCAGGGTGTCTGGACTCTCCCTTAGAGATAGGGTGAGAAGCTCAGTCATCCGGGAGGGACTCGGAGTAGAGCCGCTGCTTCTCCACATCGAGAGGAGCCAGTTGAGGTGGCTCGGGCATCTGGTTAGGATGCCTCCTGGACGCCTCCCTGGTGAGGTGTTCCGGGCATGTCCCACCGGGAGGAGACCCAGAGGAAGACCCAGGACACGCTGGAGGGACTATGTTTCTCGGCTGGCCTGGGAACGCCTTGGGATTCCCCCAGAGGAGCTGCTTCAAGTGGCTGGGGAGAGGGAAGTCTGGGCCTCCCTACTTAGGCTGCTACCCCCGCGACCCAACCCCGGATAAGCGGACGAAAATGGATGGATGGATGGATGGATCTCCATCTCCAGAGACCTGATTTAGTTCTACCAGTTCTGTCAGGATGGATGGGACAAACACATTTGGCTCAACTAATACAGTTTACCATCCATCCATCCATCTATCCATCCTACCATCCTACCAACCATCCATCCATCCATCCAACCAACTAACCAACCAATCAACCAACTAATCCTCCATCCAACCAACCAACCAACCAACCAACCAGCCAACCAACTAATCAATCCATCCATCCATCTTCCATCCATCCAACCAATCAATCAACCAACTAACCAACTAATCCTCCATCCATCCAACCATCCAACTAATCCATCCATCCATCCAACCAATCAAACAACTAATTCATCCATCCAACCAATCAAACAACTAATTCATCCATCCATCCAATCAACCAACCAAACAGCCAACTAATCCAGCCATCCAACCAATCAAACAACCAACTAATCCACCCAGTCAACCAACCAACCAACCAGCCAACTAATCCATCCATCCATCCATCCAACAAATCAACCAACTAATCCATCCATCCATCAATCCATTCAACCAACCAACCAACCAACTAATCCCTCTGTCCATCCAACCAACCAATCAATCATCCAACCAACCAATTAATCCATCCATCCATTAATCCATCCAACCAACCAATCAACTGACCAACCAACTAATTAATCCATCCATCCATCATCCATCCGATCAATCATCCAATCAATCAATCAATCAATCAATCAATCAACCAACCAACCAACCAACCAACCAACTCACTCACTCATCCAACCAACCAACCAATCATTTTTAACCACTTCTTCCATTCTGGCAAAAGATAAAAGTAATTTTTTGACTTTGGAGAAAGTAATAAAAAGTTCCCTCTCATTGGGCATTTAGGAAATTTTTAAGAAAAACATTAGGAATCCTAACTACTTTGTAACCTAAAACTGGAACATGCCCTCAAAAGCATCAAAAAGAGCCTCAAATGTATTAAAATGTTGTCAAATAACCTATGATGTCAGAATTCTGACCTTTGTCTTGTAATTCTGAGGTTTTTTTTTTCAACTGTGGCCCTAATCCTATTCTGTAGCTAAGGCCATATATATAATTCAATTCAATTCAATTCTGTTTATTAATATAGCGCCTCCAAATCTGAGGCCATGGTCCTCAACCGAAAAAGGGTGGATTTCTCTCTTCAGGTCGAGGGTGAGGTTCTGCCTCAAGTGGAGGAGTTCAAGTATCTCGGGGTTTTGTTCACGAGTGACGGAAGAATGGAGCGTGAGATTGACAGATGAATTGGTGAAGTGTCTGCAGTATTGCGGACTCTGTACCGGTCCGTTGTGGTGAAGAGAGAGCTGAGCTGTAAAGCAAACCACTCTGTTTACCGGTCGGTCTACGTTCCTACCCTCACCTATGCTCATGAGCTCTGGGTAATGACCGAAAGAATGAGATCGCGGATACAGGTGGTTGAAATGAGTTTCCTCTGCAGGGTAGCTGGACTCTCCCTTAGAGATAGGGTGAGAAGTTCGGTTATCTGGGAGAGACTTGGAGTAGAACAGCTGCTCCTCCACATCGAGAGGAGCCAGTTGAGGTGGTTCGGGCATCTGGTAAGGATGCTCCCTGGACGCCGCCCTAGGGAGGTGCTTCGGGCATGTCAGACTGGGAGGAGACACAGAGGAAGACCCAGGATACGCTGGAGAGACTATGTCTCTCGGTTGGCCTGGGAACGCCTTGGGATCCTCCCAGAAGAGCTGGAAGAGGCGGCTGTGGAAAGAGATCTGGGCTTCCCTGCTCAAGCTGCTGCCCCCGCGACCCAACTTCGGAACAAGCAGAAGATAATGGATGGATGGATGGATATATATACTGTATAGTGCCAAGTCATAACAGAAGTCATCTCAGTGCACTGAACAGAAACATTCATAAAAAGTACCCGGTAAGTCAATAACATTATCTATCTGAGGAGCAGACTGCTTTGAATTTAACTTCATCCCAGACTCTCATCTTGAGCAAGCATGAAGGCGACAGTGGGAAGGAAAAACTCCCTAATGAGCAAGAAACCTCCAGCAGAACCAGGCTCAGGATTTAAGATAGAAATACTGTAATTTCAAATGCAAACTGTTCACATGTATTCAATTGTAATTCATTTTAATGAGATTAATTTGTCCTCCAGTAGTCCAAGTCTATGGCAAGTCAATCCTAGGATTTATCAAAAAGAAAAGTCTTAAAACTGGACAATGTGTCAGCCTCACAGACAGTAATTAGAAGTTGGTTCCACAAGAGAGGAGCCTGATAACTGAAAGATCTTCCTCCCATTCTGCTTTTGGAAACTCTAAGAACCGCGAGTAAGTCTGCAGTCTGAGCTTCAAACGAAGTGCTTATGGCAATTTAACAATATTTTGTAACAACTGTTCTACAATGGCAGCTATGAGTAAGTTCAAGTTCAAGGTGTTTTTAATTTGTGATATTCAAGGTTAAGATTAACAGTACAATGAAATGCTCAGGATGAGAAGAACTGATTTGACTTGCTAAAAACAAAGAACAAACAAGAAATACTAATGAATGAATGAATGTCACATTTTTGTCATCTGTGTATGTTTCCCATACACAGACGAAATTCGTCTCTGCATTTAACCCAACCACCACCAGGTGGTGCAGTGAGCAGCCATAGAAAGCGCCCGGGGAGCTGGGGAAATAGGTGTGCACTCATAGACACCCCAAGGTGTGTAGTGGCCGGGGTTTGAACCTGGGTCCTTCGGGTCCCAAGTCGGCAGCCCTGCCTCTACACCATCTTGGCCCCCTAAAGCATGCAATAAGGGTACAAAGTAAAAAGCAAGATTAATGTGTAAACCAACAAAGTCCATGCTCAATAATCCAGGTATTCTTGTGCTGAAAAAAACAAAACTGTCCAGATGACCTGACTGAAAATTGTTGGATTGTATACCTGGATTATTGAGCATGGATGTTGTTGGATTTGAACCAGTTTGCCATGTTTGTCGACAAGGAAGAGGACTGGCACCGGAGGAGGGGGCATGCCAAAGAGACCAACTTAGCACCAACAATGGTTTGTAAGCTGTTGGGGGAAGAATCAGTTTTGTGCATAGTTGCCAAGTCCGCGTATCATAAGCTACTTTGGGCTTGTTATTTTCTACTGTCGCTTATAAATTTGGTGAGTCGCGTGCCGCTGTTTCTTGGGCTTGTTTTGAATGTAACGTCGCTTATTTGGGCTTGTTATTCTTTGTTATTTATTCTTTGTCTAGAGTGACAAGACCACGCTAAAATGAGCTCCAATAAGTGGGGGAAATATGGGAAAAAATTATAATAAAGAATGATTCAGGATAGAGATTAAAGAAAGTTTTTTGTTGACTTAGCTTATGAGTTTGCTGTTTAATTTTATTTTTTTATTTGTACGCATCCTTTATGATTGTCTGTTGTTGTCCATTGTTGTCATCACTCTTCGTTTAAAATTCAAGTCTCTCTGGTAAATGAGTCCCAGAGGCTTAATGGGATTAATTTATTATAAATATGCAAAATGTATTTTTATTTTTTAGAGTGGATATGTTCTTCAAAGTGTTTAGCATAATTTTGCTGTTTATATGTAATGCCATAATAAATGTATGTTTATACTGTTTAAAAACAGCCTTTGTTTTGCACAATGGGGTGGGTTGCCAGTAGGGCTTGTTTTCATGGGGCTGCTCGCTTGTTTCTGTCGCGAGATCTGGCAACACTGGTTTTGCGTTTCCTTGACTGATGAAGCCTTCTGGATGGAAGGTAAAACGTTTCAGAAATAAATAAATAAAATAAAACTGTCCAGATGACCTGACTGAAAATTGTTGGATTAATGTGTAAACTATTTTTTTTAAACCAGTGATAAACAGACAAACCTGCTAATTATTTTAAGTGTCACTCATTCTAAACAATCAATGCAACACATCTGGTTTGTCAAGTGTACATGCATCTAATTCAGTCCAGTTTAGTCTACTTTGATAAATATGTGAGACTGTAGGAGGTGGTAAAGAGACGACACAGAAGACGGGATGTAGTTCTTCACTTTTAATCAACTCCTACTCAACTGGCGGGAAAACCACCCAACACCGCCTTATATACCAACACAACATCCAGTCCTCTGGACCTTTCACAATAAGAGCATCCTGTAACACATTCGGTCCACTGGGTGTGAGTAGAGCCCCCTAGTGGTCCACCACACACGCCCCCCCAGAACACCCAGTAAGGTCCATCACTAGTCCCGCATTTTAGGTTTGATTAAACGACCAGAACGGCTGAACCTGGGCCCTGCAGAACCAGTCTGATGAAGCGGAGGGCTCCGAGGAGGGCCTGCAGAAGATTCGGGCTCCAATGGATGTTGAGAGTCTCTGGCAGGGGGACAGCAGTCCGTTAACAATGTGGATGGAGGTCTGCCCCTGCGAGGAGCCTGGGCCGTAACAACCTGATCATCTGACACAACATGAGCTGGTTTAAGCCTATCGATACAGACAGTCTCAGTACGACCCCCTAAATCTAAAAGGAAATGTTTTGGACCTGGTTGAAGAACCCGAAACGGTCCATCATACAAAGGCTGTAGTGGTGTCCTGTGTGCATTGTGTTTGACAAAAACAAATTTAGAGGACTCCAGACTCTTAGGGACAAATGACTGCGGTAAACAATGATGTACCGGGCCAGGGACACGAAAAGGGGCCTCCTGAGGTGAAAAATGGAGCAACGGTGGAGCAAACTGTGGTGAGGGTACCTCAGGTAAAAACTCACCGGGGACGCGCACAGGTTGACCGAAAACCAGTTCAGCCGGGGAGGAGCTCAGGTCCTCTTTGGTTGCGGTACGCAACCCCAACAAAACCCAGGGAAGACGGTCAATCCAGTTGTCACCGGTCAATGCAGCACGAAGTGCAGCTTTCAATGACCTGTGAAACCGTTCACACAAACCATTAGCTTGTAAGCGGTGGTCCTGTGAACGTTAGTCCCCAGACTCTTGGCCATGGTAGACCAAAGTTCAGAAACAAACTGCGGGCCCCGGTCTGATGTAATGTCAGGGCTCGCGCCACCCAGGTAGACAAAAATGCCCGGGCCACCACTGCAGATGTCGTGGATGTCAAAGGAACCACCTCAGGCCACCTGGTGGTCCGGTCTATCATAGTCAGCAGATGAGTAAAACCTTGTGATGGAGGCAGAGGGCCCACCAGGTCTACGTGCACATGATCAAACCGCCGACCTGGGATGGAGAAGGGTTCCAAAGGTGCTTTGGTGTGCCTGTTAACCTTAGCGCGCTGGCATGGGACACACGCTGCTGCCCACTCCTTAACTGCTTTACGCAGACCGGGCCAAACAAACTTTGAACTGACCAGTTTCACCGAGGCTCTAACACCTGGATGAGAAAGGGAATGTAAGGAGTCAAAAACGCGGCGTCGCCATGAAACTGGAACCAGGGGGCGGGGCCTGCCAGTAGAAACATCACAGAGCAGGAGGGGACCTCCGTCATTCACCTGCCGTTCCTCCAACTCGAGGCCCGTGGGCCCGGACTGGAGCTCGAGTATTTCTGCGTCGCTACGTTGGTCCGCAGCCATAGCAGAAAAATCGATGCCAACGTATACGGGAGAGATCAGCACCCGGGAGAGACAGTCGGCCACCACGTTGGATTTTCCAGCCACATGCTGAATGTCTGTAGTAAATTCAGACACCGCTGCGAGGTGGCGTTGCTGGCGAGCAGACCAGGGGTCAGAAATTTTTGACATCGCAAACACCAAGGGTTTGTGGTCAACATATGCAGTGAACCGGCGGCCCTCCAGGAAAAACCTGAAATGGCGTGTGGCCAGGTAAAGCGCCAGCAACTCTCTGTCAAAAACACTGTATTTCAGCTCATTGTCCCGCAGCGTACGGCTGAATGCAAGCGGCTGCCAAACCCCGGAAACCTGCTGTTCTAACACAGCCCCCACCGCAACATCAGATGCGTCGGTTGTTAAAGCTATTTGCGCCGCTGGGGATGGATGGGCCAAAAGGGCAGCAGTGGCCAGTGCAGCTTTAGCATCACCAAATGCCTGTAGGCGTTCTGGTGTCCAGTCCACGCTGTCGTTGGGCTTTTTCTTTTTCAGCGCTCCATAGAGCGGACGCAGCAGTTGTGCTGCCCTGGGGAGGAAACGGTTATAGAAGTTAACCATTCCCAAAAATTCTTGTAGCGCTTTAACAGACTGGGGCTGTGGGAAATCTGACACCGCCTGCACTTTGTTTGGTAACGGGACGGCACCACTTGCAGAAATGCGGTGGCCCAAAAAGTCAATGACTGGCAGCCCAAACTGGCATTTCGCTGTATTTACAATCAGGCCATGTGCTGCCAGGCGCTGAAAAACCTCACGGAGGTGGGACAAGTGCTGCTCAGCCGAGCTGCTAGCCACCAGGACGTCATCCAGGTACACAAATACGAAGGACAGACCCCTTAGGACTGAATCCATCAACCGCTGAAATGTTTGTGCTGCACCTTTAAGACCAAAAGGCATGCGCAAAAACTCAAAAAGGCCGAAAGGCGTGATAACAGCGGTCTTAGGGACATCCTCCACATGCACAGGAACCTGGTGGTACCCCCGTACTAAATCTACTTTAGAAAAAATGGAGGTCCCAGCCAGGTGCACTGAAAAATCCTGGATGTGGGGGATGGGATAACGATCGTTCTCTGTGATGTTATTAAGGCGGCGGAAATCCCCACATGGACGCCATTTGCCATCTGCCTTGGGCACCATGTGGAGGGGGGAGGCCCACGGACTGTTTGAGCGTTGCACGATGCCTAAACGCTCCATGTTAGCAAACTCTTCCTGTGCTATTGCTAGCTTAGTAGCATCAAGGCGGCGTGCACGTGCGAACACCGGGGGGCCCGTTGTGGGAATATAATGTTCGACCCCATGTTTTGTGTTTGTGTTTGCAAAATCAGGAACAGTCAGCGAGGGGAATTCAGACAATAAACGCTGAAACACATTACCCGAAGCTAAAAAGTTAGCATGCATTAAAGGCCCAGCTCCTCGCGTCTCACAAGGCAGTGACGAAAAAGACACAGCGTCGATCAAACGTCTGTTAGCTAAATCAACCAGGAGCCCGTGAGCACAAAGAAAATCAGCCCCTAAAATAGGGACTGAGCTAGCAGCTACCACAAAGTTCCACTGGAAGTCCCGTTCATGGAAACGAACAGTCACCAACCTTTCGCCAAACGTCTTGATGGGATAGCCGTTAGCCGCGGTTAGCTGCGGCCCGCAGCCTTCTGCTAACCTGTCGGAGCCAGTCGGGGGAACGAGGCTCTTCTGCGAGCCGGAGTCCACCAGGAACCGCCTCCCCGACCTCGAGTCTTCGATGAAAAGCAGCCTTTCCTTGTCGCCAACGGCCGCGACTGCTAGCGGGCGCTGGCGTACTCGTTTCCCTGCGGCTTGAAACTGCACGGTGGGACACACCGTCGTGCTTTGGCGCCAAAACGCTGGTGGAAGAAACAAAGTGCGGCCCCTGACCGCCTGCGGGCGACTCCTGCTACGACCACTGGCTCGTCCGGCGCTGAGGGCGATGCTTGAAGCTCGGGCGCCGCTGGAGATCCGGGGACCGCCGCTTGGACCGCGAACGTCCTCGCAGCCAGCAGGATGCGGTCGGCTTCGCGGGCCAGCGAGCGGTAATCCTTCTGCTGCAGAAACGGGGAGTTGGCCAGGGCTGTGCGCACTGGAGCCGGAAGCCGGCGGAGGAAGAGGTGGAGAAAGAGAAACTCACAGTCAGCTGAACCCCTCAAAGACAACATTCCTTCCATGAGCTCAAGAGCTGTGCCATCGCCCAAATCGGAGAGGGAAAACAGTTTCTCGGCGCGCTCCGCGTCTGAGAGCGTGTAACGCTGCAGAAGGAGCTCCTTGAGGGCGTCGTATTTTCCTTGTGCAGGAGGGTCTTCGAGCAGGCTCATTACCCGCTGGGTGGACAATGGGTCCAGTGAAGCGACCACATGGTGGTATTTGGTGTCGTCTGCAGAGATCCCGCGAAGAGCGAACTGTGATTCGATGTGGGCGAACCACGACCGAGGTGCGTGCAGCCAGAAGTCCGGGATTTTAACGGCCACCGCAAAAGCGAGCGGGGCCGCCGGTGGGGGTTCCACAACCGCGGACAGCTGAGGAGAGCTGGCTTGACCTTCAGATGTCGTCATATTCAGTTCACGTAGGTCACCAGTGTAGGAGGTGGTGAAGAGACGACACAGGAGACGGGATGTAGTTCTTCACTTTTAATCAACTCCTACTCAACTAGCGGGAAAACCACCCAACACCGCCTTATATACCAACCCTCTCACCATACAACATCCGGTCCTCTGGACCTTTCTCAATAAAAGCATCCTGTAACACATTCGGTCCACTGGGTGTGAGTAGAGCCCCCTAGTGGTCCACCACAGTATATTTAACATGCCTAAATAAAGGTTGAATGAATTTACATACATCCACACTTCCACCGTCTGACCAGCAGGTGGCGGTAAATAAACGCTGTAAAATGATTTGTAATTTTCCGTAGAAGAAGAAGCAGACGCGGCAAAGGTGTCCAGACGACAAAGAAACTGTTTGGAAACAGAGACGGGCGAATGGTGTCGGAGCGCCGGAGTCACCTGGAGGTAGGACCCGTTAAACACACCTGGACCACCTCCCTGGCCTTCAGGACCACTGTCCTGCAGGCTTCAGATGTTCTGCTGCAGCACAGCTGGGTTCAATGACCGGATGGATCAATATTCAGTTAAATTAGAGACAGTGATGATTTAAATTAAAGATCAGCAATAGGAATAAAACGTAATTTATAATTTTAGTTTATTAATTTTACACGTAGAACAATAAAAAATACAAAGTGATGAAACAACAAACTGATACATTCCAATCAATTAAGCAAGCAATAAATCAAGCAATCAAGCAATCAGCAAATCAATCAAGCAAGCAATCAATAAATCAAGCAATCAATAAATCAAGCAATCAGCAAATCAATCAAGCAAGCAATCAATAAATCAAGCAATCAATAAATCAAGCAATCAATAAAGCAATCAATCAATCAATCAATCAATCAATAAATAAATAAATGTAACTCTGACTCATGTGAACTCATGTTAAAAACATCACTTCATGAATCATAATGATGGAAGACCCAGTAGAACTCAAAGAGTCCAGGACCAGCTCAGAGATCTGGTTTAGGCTTTGTTCGACCAGCTGTCTTCAGGTCCTGCTTAGCGGTTCTGAAGGGGAGGCGGTGCATCGCGCGTCCAGAAACCTCTAGCTGCTCCTTCCCGCTGTGCAGCAGCTGGTCATGCTCCTGCGGATCAAACATGGACGCCATCACAGACAGGAAGTGGATCAGAACAGCTTGGCATTAACATCTCTTACCTTGCATTGTTGGACGAGGTCCTCCTTCAGGTCCTGCTTAGCGGTTCTGAAGGGGAGGCGGTGCATTGTGCGTCCAGAAGCCTCTAGCTGCTCCTTCCCGCTGTGCAGCAGCTGGTCATACTCCTGCGGATCAAACATGGACGCCATCACAGACAGGAAGTGGATCAGAACAGCTTGGCATTAAAATCTCTTACCTTGCATTGTTGGACGAGGTCCTCCTTCAGGTCCTGCTTAGCGGTTCTGAAGGGGAGGCGGTGCATTGTGCGTCCAGAAGCCTCTAGCTGCTCCTTCCCGCTGTGCAGCAGCTGGTCATACTCCTGCGGATCAAACATGGACGCCATCACAGACAGGAAGTGGATCAGAACAGCTTGGCATTAAAATGTCTTGCCTTGCATTGTTGGACGAGGTCCTCCTTCAGCGCCTCCATGGCGACCCGTTTGGACTCCAGAGTTTCCTACAAGCAGACAAGTTTTCAGGTGTGTGATGAAACCCAAACCTGTTCAGACAAACCTGCGTCTCCTCAGACCTCCGGCTGGTTGGCAGTGGTGCTGCGCACCCTCGGGTCAATGTTGGACACGGACAGAGCGGCGCTGAGCTCCGCCTCCTTCTTCTCCAAGGTTTCTGTGAGAACAGCCAACTTCTTCTCCAGGACCATCTTCTTCAGCCCGCTCCTCTGCTGCACCTCCAGGAGGCGCTTCGTCTGCTGCCTCAGCAGCTCGTCGCGCTCCTGCTCGACCTGCAGGGAGGTCAGGACTCAGCTGGATGACAGGAAGAAGGAGCTGAACAAGGAGGAGGAGGAGCCTAAGAGGAGGAGGAGCAGCTTGATGACAGGAAAAAAAGAGACTAATAAGGAGGAGGAGCAGCTGAGTGACAGAAAGGAGTATCCACAGTATTCCTGAGGGTGTCACTGTAGAAGCGAATGTGCATTGTACTTCCTGTCCGACACCGGAAGTGCCTGTATTCCATAGGCGGAGTATGGATCGCGGGTGTTTTTGAAAGTTATTTTCATTCATTTTATCGGAGCAAACACAGCTTTTGTTTAAACGTAACGTTTACTGAAATGTCCTACCGGGGTTCAGGTACCTGCTGTGCTGTTCGCGGCTGCACCAACAACCGGACCAAGCTAAATCTTTGGCTAAAACAACAGTGTTTTCAACACGGACCCAAAACAAAGAAAGAGTGTTCCTGCATCCTTCTCTATGGCTGTGTCTGCGCGATCAGGTAACATCTGTAATTTCTTTTTATTCAGGGAGGGTTTATTAATGAGAGTTTTGGATGATTTACTGTCTTAAAATGATATATGTCAGGCGCGACCGGTGTTACAGAACACCGTGACTTTTAGCCGAGATAGCTGCTAACAAACGTTAGCCGAGAGGCCGGAGCAAACGCGTTCGCTATTTATGTATTTTTAAATTATGTCTGCGTGATCAGGTAACATCTTTTTATTCGGGGAGGGTTTATTAATGAGAGTTTTGGAAGATTTACTGTCTTAAAACGATAGATCTCAGATGCGACCGGTATTTTTAGCCGAGATAGCTGCTAACAAACCTTAGCCGAGAGGCCGGAGCAAACGCGTTCGCTATTTATGTATTTTTAAATTATGTCTGCGCGATCAGGTAACATCTGTAATTTCTTTTTATTTGTCCCTCCTCTTTTAACAAAACGAGTGGTGTTCCCACATTTTTAATGAACTAAAACAACAAAGTTTGGACTGTCTTCAACTGTATTACTCGCATGTAAACAAACGGTGTTTCCGGTCAACCGGAAGTCGTGTGCACATTTCGCGCAAAGCGTCATGGGGCGTAGGAATACTGTGGATACACCTAACGAGGAGGAGCAGCTGGATGACAGGAAGGAGGAGAGGATGGGTGAACGGAAGGAGGAGCCTATTGAGGAGGAGGAGCAGCTTGATGGCGGAAAGAGCCTAATGAGGAGGAGAAAGCTGATAAGTAGGAGGAGCAGCGTACCTCCTGGCAGTCCAGCCGCAGCTGCTGATGTTTCGCATTCAGATCTCTGATCTGCTCCTCCACCAGGTGCTTGTCAGCACGGTACTTCTGTTCAACACATCACCTTCATCATTAATATCACTATCATCATCATCACCTTCATCCATAGATCAGATCTATTTCATATCAGGTCATGGATGAAGTGAGCAGGATGTTCTGGATGTTTGACCTCCATCTCACCTTCATGACGACTGAGAGCAGGGGCTGTCTCGGCTTCTGTTTGGCCTCTTGCAGCTTCTGTTGGGCCTCCTGCAGATCCTCCTTCAGACGTTTGTTCTCCTCCTGAGCTTTTGAAAGCTTCTTGTGCCTCTGCAGCTCCGCGTGCTCTTTCTGACAGAAGACAGAACAACTGAAACCATGGAACAAACTGGGTCCAGTTCATGAACACCAGACAAACCGGGTTGGACTTGGTACCGTCTGTCGTTAACAGACGAAACAAAGAAACAACAAAGACAAACAACAAAGAAAAGTCCAGCTGTTAAACTGGAAGAACTAACGAGACCTGTTTTCATGTTCTGAGAGGTTCTAGTTCTACTATCCTGAATGTTTTGGTGCCGTGACTCTTCTCTCCAGTTCTGGGGCCTCATGTACAAAGACTTGCGTGGATTTCTTACTGAAACGTGACGTACGGTCAAATCCAGAAAACTGCGTACGCACATAAAAATCCAGATGTATCAAACCGTGCGTACACCTGAATCCACTGAGCGCACGTGAGACACCTCCCCTGACACGCCTTCATTTACATATGTTAAACAGATGCTAATTACTTCCTGCATGTGTGAAGGACATGTTTGTTTGATCCCTGCGCGATCAGAAATTATTTCTAGATTCAGGAAAATAATGAATTTAATATAATATGAGTGAGGAAAATAATCCTAAGTAAGAATAGTAATAAAATGTGTTTATCACGCAAAGAACGAGTGATGTGTGTCGGTATTAGTGTGTGCGCGCACCCTGCTTTGGTGCGCAACTGGCTCATCCATTCATTCTGAGTGAAAATATTAACTTTGCGCACGAGTTTATTACCATAATTACTGTAAACACAGAGGAACTTAGATGTTTGGTAGAACATAGATCTTTGTTTATTTAATAGATGATATGAAGAAACGAGTCTGTGCGTCTCAGTGGAGAGTTTTCATGACATGACGTGATGTTGGAGTCTCCAAACGCTGCGCGCGCCGCAGCCTTGTGCGCAGTCTGTTTGTCTGTGAAGCTTTTACTCTCCTACAAGTTATATATGGTGTACTTTCACGTGTCATTTTGGAGAAATCTACAATAAACGCAGATTATGAATCACCTCCAGCTGCCGTGTAACACCGGCGAGGGTGCGCGCGCGCTCCAAAGCGCGACCACTCAGCCTTTGGAATCATATAGATGAGACATTCCATTGGACATGAATCGGCTTTGTGTGGACTGGACTGCCCTGATCGGCCTGCAGCTCCCTCAGGAAAGCTCGGGAACAGTTTGATCGCTGCTTCTGCATGTGCACGCGTGATGCACGGCTCCTGTGTTGCTCCAGAGCGCAGCAGTGCCAAACTGAAAAATGATTATTTCTGAAAACGGCTGATAAGCCATATCCTAGATCAGAAAATTATATCTGTTTATAAATAAATGCTCTGCGTGTTACACTATTTATTATATCCTCCAGTAAGGCTGAATGAATCCGTTCCTGTTAAATTTATTTTTTGCACAACTTTGCGCGTCCTTTATTTAACTGCGTCATGTGGATGTAATACTTGTTAATCGTGTGTTTGGTGGGAATATTAATCATTTTCACATCATGAACAGTTAATAATAATAATAATAATAATAATAATAATAATAATAATAATAATGAATTCAATTTATAACGCACTTTTCATTAATGAAAATCTCAAAGTGCTACAAGGTGCAACAGAATTAAATGTCAATAAAACAATTAAAATCAACAACAGTATCAGCTAGATCAAAAGTAGAATCATGAGGAGGTAGAGTATGCTCGGTTGAAAAGAAAGGTCTTCAAGCCGCTCTTAAAGTCAACCACAGACTTTGGGGCTTCAGTTTTTCAGAATCACCTGTAAGTGTCGCCAAAGGCACAAAAACCACCGAAACGTGCGTACGCCTGCCATGGGGCTGGCGTGGGAATGCGCACATATCCACGTTCAGTTCAGTTTTGATACATACGGAGTTTTGCGTGGACAGTGACGTACGCACGGTTGATACATGAGGCCCCTGGAGGTTTATGTTTATGTTTATTAAATTTGTTCATTTTTTTTTACAAAAGAAACAATACAAGACAATCTCATAAATGATATTGTACAAAATATAAAAAAATGAAAGGTAGCAGAAAGAAGAATAAATCTTATTATATCTGCCCCTTACTTCCAACAATCAGATTAAACAACAATAATCAACCATGTAAACAATAATAATCTTCAACCAACTTTTTTCCAACAATCAGATTAAACAATAATAATCTTCAACCAACAGTACAAAATGACTAACTCTTTTCTAATTTTCTAACTAATACAATACACATTACGCTATTTCATATATTTTTTTAACACATTTGTTTTGATCATTTTCTTAAATGTAAACATTGACTTGGCATTTTTAACTACATTCTCCAAGCCATTCCATAATCTAATTCCCTGGATTGAGGTAGAACGTCCCTTCAAACTAGTTCTGAATTGTGGTTTTACAAACAACTCTGTCCCCTTAAGATTATAACAACTTTGTCTTTTAACAAAGTGCATTTGGATATTTAAAGGTAATGCATTATTTTGAGCCCTATACATAACTGATAAAATATTATAGTCTACCAAATCATGGAACTTCAATAACTTTAGTTGATAAAATAATGTACTTGATGGATGACGGTAATGTTTTCTAGTGATAATTCTTACAGCTCTTTTCTGTAATACAAAAATAGGCTTTGTGATTGTTTTACACGCTTTCCCCCAAACATCAATACAATAGATTAAGTGTGGAACAATGATTGTGTTATACAACAAATACAGAGCTTTATCATTCAATAGGTCTCTGACTTTGTACAGTACTGCAATCGATTTAGCTATTTTTATTCTTACAGAATTTATGTGTTGTTTCCATGTCAGTTTGTCATCAATGATAACACCCAAAAACTTCACCTCACTCACTCTACAAATCTCAACATCCTCAATTTGAAATGAGGTGAAATGTGGATCAGAGCTTCGTTCTCCTCGGTTCTGGAGGTTCGAGGAGTTGGTGTTTGCTGCACTCACCTCCGGTCTCTGCCGCTTAGTCAGCATTTTCCTCCGAGCTTCAGTGAAAAACTCTACAGTCTCTCTCCGTTGGCGGTCCTGGTCCTCCACCAAAGACGCCACACGACTCCTCATCTGCTCATCCAGCTCTCTGAGCTTAGACGACCTCTTCATCTCCGCCGCCTGGACCAGTTCCTCCATCTTTTGGTGGTTCTTCACCTCCGCCTCTGGGGAGGAGACGCCAGGAGAACACGGAGGAGATCAACGAGTTGAGAAAGTACGAGAAGTTGGGAGGAGGAGAACCAGACGAAGAACCGACCTCTCAACTTGCAGTCATACATGTTGTTGAGCTCCATCAGCTCCATCTGGTGTCTCTGAGGAGGAGAAGAAGGAGGTCACTCAGAGGAACAACCCAGCCTTCAACATGGAGAACATCATCTCACCAGCTTCAGCTCCGCTATGAAGCACTCCTGCTTGAACTTCTTCTCTCTGCGGTCCATCTGCAGGTTGTGGAGGTCTCTGCGCAGAACGAGCTCCGACTCCGTGTTCTGGTCCTGGACCACGGAGACAAAGGAGGCGGTGTCCATCTTCATCGCAATGACGGTGTTGTGCTGCTCGGACAGGACGCGCTTCAGCTTCTGCTTGTAGTTCTGGAACCAAACAGCAGGTCTGAGCAAAACCAGGTCCTCTAAAGGAACCTCAGAGACAGGTCTGGGTCCAGGTAAAGTCGGGTCAGGGTCCAGGTCTGGGTCCAGGTCTGGGGTAAAGTCGGGTCAGGGTCCAGGTCCAGGGTAAAGTCGGGTCGGGGTCCAGGTCTGGGGTAAAGTGTTATATTGACAGTATATGTTAGTAAAGGTACTGGTGTTTGTGGGTTTGGGTCGGGTCAGAATCTGCAGCTCACAGTGATCTCCGCTCGGTGGCGCTCCTCGGCCTCGTCCTTCTTTCTGACCCGGTTCCTCAGCTCTGACTCGCACTCCTCCAGGTCCCTCTTGTGGATCTCCCAGGAGGCCCGGATCTGGTCCCTCTCCAGCTGGAAGAAGCTCCTCTCCTCACGCTCCCGATCCAGCTCCTCCTGGAGGAGAATGATGTGCTCCTCCAGCTGCATGGAGACACGGTTCCATGAGGACCGGTTCAATTTGTTCTGATGCTTCTAATAGGTTCTGGTCTCTATGAGGACTTTAGGACTGGGTAACATTTTAACATCTTTAAATTCATGTTTTATTTCGTTTGTTTGTTCAGGTGAATGCTTGACGGTGTCCAGCAGGTGGCGCTGTTAACAGAACAACAAACTATGTACCTATTTGTCGGCGTATAAGTCGCACCGGAGTATAAGTCGCACCAACCTAATTATGCCCAATTAAATGGAAAAATCAACGTATAAGTCGCACCGGCCTATAGGTCGCACCTCACGTGAACTGGTGTTTTGCCCAAAATGGACTGGCTGCCAAATTGTTTGGAAGGACTTTTGACAAGATTATCACATAAAAACTACAGTATTTTGTTTGATGTGTCTTAGTTGAACTTTTCATTAATAAATTAACATAATTTTTGTATATTTTGTGTCTTTCATCATTTATCTTTAAAGATAAACACATAAAAATATATTTTTATTAGCTGACATTACAGTAAAAAACGTGTCTCAGTTTAAAATGATGACAGAAACAGATACTGTATTTATTTTATGGTTTTTATTTATTTATTCAAAACCATTGAAGTCTTCATCTTCTGTGTCACTGCACCATTTTTGGACCAGGCAGATGTCAACAGTGTAGGTACTGTAAAGGGTTTCTTAGCGCCCATAGCGGCCGAAACTGGTACTGCACCATTTTTGGAGTTTTTGACCAAAGTCAAATTATGACCAAAATATTGGAAAAATCGACGTATAAGTCGCACCGGCCTATAAGTCGCAGGGCTTAGAAATGTAGGCAAAAAGGTGCGACTTATACGCCGGAGAATACGGTACTGTATCCTAGAATTAAAGTGAAACTAAACACAGGTTGAGACGGTAACTCCTCCCCCTAAGCAGATTCAAAATCACCCTCAAAATGGGCGTGTCGAGAGACAAGGAGAGGAGGAGGTAGAGTTGTGCTTTTGTTCACGCCTCCACCTGCAACAACCTAAAACAAATTAAACCTCTAGCCAACAACATACACCAAGCAACAACAAAGGATAAACATGTAGATGTATTTATCTATTCCACCCATTCCATCCAAAACCAAAGGCTTTAAAATAAGAAGAAAAATAAAGAAAAATAAAACCGCTTGTCAGGAGTGAAATGCAGCACTTCCATATAAGGTATGAACTTCTCATCTCTGCAGGGGATTGGCTCTGCTTGAACCACCTTTGTGACGTCACACGTGGGCAGACATGTCACACATGAGCGTTTGGACAAATAAGAAAATTAAGGTGTAAGTGACCAGTTCAACCCATAGCACTACCCATACCTGTCAAGTCTCCCGTTTTGGCCGGGAAACTACCGTATTTTACCCCTCTTTCCCGTCGTCATCCCGAATTATTATTTTCCCGGAAATTTCCCATATTATAATATTATTAAAAAAAAAAAAACATTCCAGTGCCTCTGTTCTTAACATCGCGAGAACTACCTCCTGCAGTAGCCTCGGTGGCAGTTCTCGCGATGTTAGTGCTGGCAGCCGTCCAATCAGAACGCTCGTTTCAGGCAACCGGAAAAACGCAGAGATGGATTGATGTAACGAGAGAGAGAGAAGGCGTCCCTGCCCAAAAAGTTAAGACTTCGTGTAAATATCTTAAAAAATGGGACAGCAAATTACTGTCCTAAAGAAGAGTAGGGTGGGGCACAATTACGCGTTTTGTAAGATTTGTAACTGCGACTTTAGTGTCTCTCATCTGAACGATGTCCGTCAGCATGAAAAATCCGTCAAGCACAAAGGTAGGCCTATCAGATTGTGATCACATAACTGGTTTGTAAGTGGCTGATAGGTAGTTATTTTAGATTTCTTGTAAACCTGTCTTAAAATGTAAGGGGTCCTGGACTTTGGTTGGGCTAGTGCAGGGGTCTGCAACCTGGGGCTCTGGAGCCACATGCGGCTCTTTGGTCCCTCAGCAGTGGCTCTTACAAGCTTTGATCAAAACTAACTTTGAACTGAATTTTATTTGTTCTTATAACAACAAAAAAGGCTAGTTTTAGCAGTTTTTCCTGTCATTTCCTTTGCAAATGTGTGAATACTAGAACTAATAGAAGGAGTAAAACATATGTTAACTTTATTTATTCAGAATCAGAATCAGTTTATTATTGCCATTGTCAAAGAATAAAAAAAATCACTGACTAGGAACTTGCTTTGGCATAAAGGTGCAATAAAAAGAAGTAAAAATAGAATAAAAACACATGTACACACCAACCAATAAACACAATGCAGTACAGCACAATATTCACAATAATATTCACAATAAATGGCAGTGACAAAAGGTGCTAGAAGATAAATGGAGTGATGATGTACAGTTTTAGGCCAGTGATAAATGATAAGGCAGAGTTAAACAGTAACAGGATTATGAATGTAGGATATTAAATTTTTTATTCAAAGTAGGATATTAAAATTTTCCACAATTAAAATAATTTACCTAGACATGCATGGTTCATTGTTATTTTATTTTTTTAATTGGGAAAGATCACATTATTTTTCCTTCTTTATGATAATCTGGTCTTTTTTAGTCTTAAAATGTAAAAATATCAACAAATGATTAGATATTTTCAGCTTTACAATGGCCAGAAAACTACCGGTCAGAAAATTGTCCTCTAACAAACTTAAAGTGGTTTGTGGGCCACCAGTTGAGAATCCCAGTTGTAGCAGGTGGCTCCAGAAACGTTTAATTTAGTGAACAAAGGGGCAGAAATGGCTCTTTTGATCATAAAGGTTGCAGATCCCTGGTAGTGGGATGGGTCGGAGTACCCGGCAGAAAATTTCCCTTATTTTTAAATCCAAAACTTGACAGGTATGGAACTACCGTAAACACAAGACCAAATATTGCAGACTTACACAGATACGCACAATTATGTGAAAATAAACACAGCCATAGGCTAGATAACATTTTAAACACATTCTAGGGAGTTTATCAGCTAAAAAAAGTTAATTTTGTGTTTAGTCCCTCTTTAAAGGTTCGATCCCCGGCGTCACGACCCAATTTATTTAATTTAGATTATGCTTGGTCTGAGGAGTAATGCTTCAGGTCCAAACAGATCCAAACCGGACTGCTAACCCAGTAATTAACGCAATAATATATACCTAACATAACTTAGCCGTGTTAGCATCGATAGCTCTGACCTGATCCTTTGACATTTCCTGCTTGGAGGAGCTGCCCATCGCCGCTGACAGCTTACCTTTTCCTTCTTTCTTCTGTGGTGTCTTTTTAGACTGAAAAGAAGATGCAGACCCGTCAGAACCGGAAGCTGGTTCCCGTTATTTCCTAGCTGATGCTAGGCTAACATGCTTATACAAGAGCCATAAACCGGTTAAAAATAAAATGTTGTATTTAACCGGAAGCTTTTACTCACCATCGTTTCACACCGAGCAGCGGATGTGATAAAAAAACAAAAACACGATCAAACTTTTGTTTTTAGGTCCTCTCAGTCGGGTCAGAATCTGCAGCTAACGGTAATCAGCACGACGCGCTGCCATGGCAACGCAGTCACGTGACTACTTCGAACGAAGCTGCTGTGTCTCAATTCACGGGCTGCGTCCTCATGAGGACCCAGCCTAGCTGGGCCGAGTAGGCCACGCACTCACAAGGCCGCGTGCAGGGGCGCCGTATGGGGGGTAAAAGTTGGTACAATTCCAGGGGCCCTTGACTGACAGGGGCCCAGATTGGCCTTTTTTTTTTTTTTTTCATGGTGTTTTGGGCCCCTGATAATACATTAATGGTAGTAGCTTTGTTTTAACTTGTTTTAACAGTAAAACTTAATATTATCTCTCCCAGACCAAAAAGCAAACATCCTCATATTTAACAAGCACCCCCTGTATCTGCATGAAATGGTATGTTCCTAGCTGCTTTAAAGGGGACCACAGATGCAAAATTCACTTTTTAATGTTTTTTTTACTCAACTTTGGGTATTAACTTCATAAAAAACAGTCCTTGTGCCAAAAAAATGCACCCAGTGGTTTATTTACTCCAGAGCCGTATATATAGAGAGTTCTGACACTCTTTGAAGTCGCCGACAGGCGGTGAATCGTTCCAAACAACGGCTATGGAAACCTTGTGGAGCTGCGCCCTCTGGCGGCGACGGAGCGCTACTGCAGGCAGAGAGACTGTAAAACAGAGCCATGGAACGAATCGCCCCCTCCATGACCCACGTGACTTCCGCATTCCATTCTTACAACGGAACGCTATGGAAGTGTCGCAACTCTCACTTTATATGGCTCTGATTTACTCTAAGTAGATTTATTTATTTTTGATAAATACACCTGGATTCACACTTCCTGCAGTTATTGACGTCACAAGCCGTGGCCAATCACCTCAAACCTGAGTCCAGCCCCTCACCTAGCAACCCCTGGTTAGGCTCAACCCACTTCTGTATTAAACACATGACTGTTGTTTTTCATGATTTCATCTCATCTTTTGTTTATATGTTCTTAATTTCATGTGTACAGCACTTTGTTGCAGCTGTGTGTTTTTTTAAATGGCTTTATAAATAAAGTATAATTGTTATTTTTATGTTTTAGTTCAATTTTTAGTGTATTTGCGATCGCTGCCAACGCGCAGCCGGCAAAAATTAAACGAGCGGACCCCCGGCGTAGGGACCGGTTGCGACGGGACCCTCTTCTGGCACGATGGAGCGGAGCTTCAACTGTACAGCCTCATTTCAGCCTTGGAGAGGTTTCACATTCATGTTGCTCACTTCATGAATGTGAAACCTCTCCTGAAAAAAAAAAAGCAGCACGGACAAAATAAACCCGTTTGTTGTTGATCACTCAAAATAAGTTCTGCTTCACGAACTGAAGCCAAATCGCTAAAATCTAAAGTTTTAAATGGCTAAATTGGACGGATGCGTTTGTATCTTTCTCCATTGTATTCAATGTGCGTGTTGGAGCAGAGTCTGGATGTGACGTCACAATCACGTGACCGGAAAAACCCGGATTTACCGTGTAAAAAAACGGCGCTAATTTTAAACTATTTTTGAGAGGAATTTTCATTCATTTAACATTGTTTTAGCAAAAACGATCATAGTTCAATCTTAAAATATATATATGTTGTGCCATTTCATGGAAAGTTCAAAGATGATGTCAGGGGAGCTTTAAATGGATTTAACTATGCCAACATGCTGTTCATTTTGTTAAAAACCTCAATAATTGAAGAGTCATTGTAGATTAATGCTACTTAAGGTACTATAATCTACACTGATCTCACAATCATTTAAGTAGAACCAATTCGATCGTTTCTATTCTAGATTATCTATTCATTTTTGATGAGTCTCGCCATAGACTTCAAAATTTATAGGGAATACCAAATCCTACATCGTTCGTCTAAAAGGACAACAGACATTTAGACCATACTATATTTTCTTTTCTATTTTTAGTTTAACTTTAAACTTTATTTCTAAAAGTAAAAACTCTAAGTTAATGTGCAAGCAGAAATAAGTTAATAAGACCCATGACTTGTGTTCTGTTGTTCCTATGTTTAAATCTGTGAAAGTTAGTCATAGGAAATTCTGATCGATCAATCCATGTAAATATGTTGTGATTGTAATTTAATGATTTCATCTCCTGGCGAATCAACATACGTTAACGTTTCATGTCTTTACATTTTATCACTGAGTCACAGATTTATTGAATATCAATCTGAAAAAGATGAGAACCCGTGAATTATTGATGATAATTTGTGTCAGTCTAAAATCTGCTCAAATTTACATCCAAGTATAAGAAGTCAGCAAACTGATCTTCTTCTATTTTATTACATTTGTCTTTTCAGAAGAAATATTTAGATGGTTTAATCTAGGGATGCTCCGATCAGGTTTTATGCAGCCGATCACGATACCGATCACCTATGTGTGCCGACCACCGATACCGATCACAAATGCCGATCACTTATATGTGTGCCGATCACATATACCGATCACCGATCAGATGGATTGCCTGTAACTTAATTGGTTTAGTTATGAGTGCTGCTTCTGGCTACAAGATCTGAAAAGAACCATAAAATCACCATAATTAAGATTAAACTTTAATCATGTAAAATAACTTTAAACTAGTAGTTGTACTTACAGTAATGATTAAAAATGTCTTAAACAGTTGAAACCAGGTGTTTTCATTCACCATAAAAAGACACACCCATCCCCCCCCCCCCCTCCTCACTATCTGACAAAAAAACTGACAAAAGCTCCGGAAATTCTATTTACCGTACATGAATATTTATTTTATTAATTACTGGTTTACATGCAGAAAATGGAATTGTCCTTCTCCAAAACTGGGTACAATTTCCAGATGCCTGAAGATGCTACATTACTAGTTTATGTTTATGTTTATTAAACTTGTTCATTTTTTTACAAAAGAAATACAATACAAGACAATCCCATTAATGATACGTACACAATGTAAAAAAATGAAAGGTAGCAGAAAGAAGAATAAATCTTATTATATCTGCCCCTTTTTTCAAACAATCAGATTAAACAATAATAATCTTTCACCAGCAGTACAAAATGACTAACTCTTTCTAATTTTCTAATACTAATACATAACTAATAATTGATACAATACACATTATGCTAATTCATATATATTTTTTCAACAAATTCCTTTTGATCATTTTCTTAAATGTAAACAGTGACTTGGCATTTTTAACTACATTCTCCAAGCCATTCCATAATCTAATTCCCTGGATTGAGGTAGAACGTCCCTTCAAGCTAGTTCTGAATTGTGGTTTTACAAACATCTCTGTCCCCTTAAGATTATAACAACTTTGTCTTTTAACAAAATTCATTTGGATATTTAAAGGTAAATCGTTATTTTGAGCCCTATACATAATTGATAAAATATTATAATCAACCAAATCATGGAATTTCAATAATTTCAGTTGATAAAATAATGTACTGGATGGATGACAATAATGTTTTCTAGTGATAATTCTTACAGCTCTTTTCTGTAATACAAAAATAGGCTTTGTGATTGTTTTACACGCTTTCCCCCAAACATCAATACAATAGATTAAGTGTGGAACAATGATTGTGTTATACAACAAATACAGAGCTTTATCATTCAATAGGTCTCTGACCTTGTACAGTTACACAATTATACACAAATATAAGGCAAGAGAACATCCTGCCACTCAGAACAAAGATGGGTTCTGTGCGTCTCCCAAGATGAACATGTTTTGGTGTGAAATGTGAGTAAATGGTAAATGGACTGTACTTGTATAGCGCCTTTCTGTCTTATGAAGACACTCAAAGCCCTTTACACTACAATCTGTGCCCTCATTTACCCATTCATACAGCACTCTAGATCTATACAAAGATAATTGACCAAATCATTCTAATGAGACTAATCAGTGCTTTTAGATCACATTCATACACCGATGGGACACACATCGGAGGCAAGAGTGGTTCAGTGTCTTGCCCAGGGACACTTGACTGCAGGTGGATTCGAATCCCCAACTCTTGCAATTGAAGGATGACTGCTCTAACACCTCAGCCACAGCCGCCCTAGTCTCAACCGTGTATTACCCCAAACAACAGCTAAAGAACTTATGATGGTGAAGAAGCTTGTCAGAGAGTATTATCCACAGTAAAACAAGTCCTGGACCAACATGGGCTGAAAGGACACTCATTTCGTAAGTAAAAATTCTTCCAAAAGCAACATAAACAGGACATGTTACAGTTTGTACATGCACACAGGGTCAAAGGTCTTAACGTTTCAGAGACGTCCTGTGGTCTAATGAAGCTAAAATTGAACTGTTTGGCCATGATGACCATCGTTACATTTGGAGGAAAAAGGGTGAAACTTTCAAGCCTGGCAACACCACTACAACTGAAGTATGAGGGTGATGATAGCATCA